>VXCM01009285.1:0-13711 GCA_014773175.1 Lucifuga dentata | reverse complement strand
GATGGAGGCAGATGATTCGCTGTGGTGACCCCTGAAGGGAAAGCCGAAAGGAAAAGAAGAAGGAGTTGTTTGGGGTGTTTTGTGTTGCTTCTGCGTTAAAATGTGGTTTTCCTCGGATAAGTCGGCTTCTGTCTCCACCAGCACACTGCTGGTATGACATATGCTGTGTTTTAATAAATTGTGCTGAATAAATAAATAAAAATGTCGAGTGGAACCTGGTCTAAAGGTATTTTATTTCTTTGTATGAGAGAAATTTAAAGTATTTCAGGGTTTAAGAAGTTAATCAGTAAATCCTGCTTTCTGAGAATATAAGTATAATTTTCCAAATAATCTCTGATTCAGAGAAACAAACTGCAGCGTTTCAAAGAAACTTTTGCTTCTTCAGCAAAGCAGGAAAAATGTGAAATTAGTGCAACATCTGTCCGTCGGTGTGCAGAGTCAACACATTCCACACAAACACAACACTGACCAAACACCACTTCCTGCCTGCTGCTCCACGCTGCGGCAGAAATCCGGAGCATCAGCTGACCACCACAACCGCCAGGTCCGTACAAGAAACACGGCGAAGGTTACCGATGAGTAACAACACGACCGTTACTGAAACGGAGTCAGACTTCCACATAAACCTTCGAAGCTCAGGTTGTCAGAGCTCATGTGGGAATAATTTGGATTTAGAAAATTACCTAACTTCATACAAGTCAAAATGCCTCGATCTCTGAAATCCATGTAAATATGTGTAATACGGAATTTTGGATTGTCAAATTGGTAAAGGACCAGTTTCTGATAAAACCTTGTGGATTTTTTGATTTATTTTTTTATTCATATGTACATTTTTCTATTTTTTTGTACATTTTCAAATAAAGTTTCTTTCTTGTGTTCAGTTGGACTTTATTGATTCTTGATTACAAGCAGAACTGGAATATTTGGAATCATTTACTTGGACACAAGTCAAACAATAATAACATGGCCTTAGAATCAGGACTGCTAAAACAGCCACGACACAGACTACAAAGAGAGAGCTGAGAGATCTGGGAAAAATATCCATCCATCCATCCATCCTTTATCTGGGCCAAAGTTGCCCAGATGTTTCTCTCCAAAGTCCGTTTAACAGTCAGTGAAGTTACTTTAGACTTAAGAGGAATCCAGGATGACAAGAGAGAGTCTGAATAACTGGAATGAGGAAGTGGAGAAAACAGGAGGAAGGAGGGATGGAGGGAGAGAGAGGGAGAGAGGGAGAGAGAGAGATTTAGCTGAGCAGACAGAAAAAGAAAAGGATGGAGGTGAGAGAAAAGGAAATGAGTGATGAGATGAGAAACTTCCTCCCTCCTTACTCAGCTGGGGNACACACACACACACACACACACACACACACACACACACTGACCCAGTACCGGGTTAATAATGGGAAATCTACTTGTTTTCAGATCTGTTCAGATCTTCCAAAATCCAAAACCTGTCATTGAGTTAAGTGAAAAGGAGCTTCCTTTTGAAATGGTTCGGCTACAAGCTAACGGCTAACAGCTAACAGCTAAAGGTAGAAACGCAACAAATCAGTTTCTCCACCTGAAGCAGAAACACCTGGTGAATACCAAGAAAGTCACATGAGGAGGAGAGCCAATCAGATGATTTGACGCAAAACAAACAGGAAGTGATGCTGACTCAGTCAAGCATAGCTGGAGCGTTAGGTAGCTGTACTTCCTGTGACAGAACAAGCTAACAGTGGAGTGAAATTAGCTTAGCAGTGACTTGTTGTGATAGCTTAGCTGCTAACAGTGTTAGCTTAGCCGCTATGCTAACTTCATGTGAGTTCTTGCCTTGTGGTGGATCTGGACTTCAGAGCGTATTTAAGTTTAACATCACAGACGCTAATTAGCATCATAACCTGCCAAAGATCAGATCTGATGACATCATCAGTCATTTTATTGATGTTTTATAACGACTGAAGACGAGCAGCTAAAGCTAATCTGAGTTACTGTTTACAAGCTAAAATATTACAGGATTTACTTATTTCTACTTTTATTGAACCGCTGACCAACAGCTGACAAATCAATTAAAATGTCTGACAGCAACACAAAATCTGACTTACAGATGAAAATTATCCATGACCCTGATAAATGTTTGGAATTCATTTTAATTACAGCACAAAAATGTTCTCATGAAGTAAAAAAGAGGAGAGAAAAGCAGGAGGAAATATCGGGGTTAAAAGGGAAAGTGAGGACATTCACAGAGCTGCAGGAAGCTGGAACGAAAAAATATGACCTGACTTCAGGTCAAACGCAACCGCCAGCGTTACGACTCTGCTGTCAGTCACCCAGACCTACAGACACCTCAGTCCACCTTAACGTCTGTGTGTGTGTTAGAGAGAATGAGTTTAACATCCTTCAATGGTTCTACTGAAGCACTGCAGCCATAAAAACACACCCAGACTCATTCCTGCTGCTCATAAGGGAAGTGGATAACTGACAGAGTCACAAAAACAAGACACACACACACATACACACTCACACACACACACACACACCGGTCATTGAGGATTGCTGTTGTGACACTGAAGGAAGAGAATCATCACAAGGAATGACACCCAGAGTGCTGACACAACAAAATGAAAAACAGAGCTTTGTGTGTGTGTGTGTGTGTGTGTGTGTGTGTGTGTTGTGTAACCATAACGCTGAGTTGAAGTTACATCAGAGTTTAAGAACAAAGAGCAGCTTTTCTATTTGTAACATAAAATTAATCTGTCTCGTTTCTTATTTTCTCTAGGCCCTAATTTAAAAACTTTAAAATACTTTAATATGCAAATCCAGTTCTCCTCTTTTGCTGAAAATCCGCTGTGCAAACTGAGTGAAAACAGGCCAGTTTAGGAACCTTTTTTTTTTTTTTTTTTTTNTTTTTTTTTTTTTTTTTTTTAAAGGTATGAGCTGACAACATGGAGACCTCTACCTGGTGGGCGTGTCTAACAGGTGTGTCATGTCACATATTCTTTTTAATACCTCACTTTATTTAACCGTAAATATCTTTCTTGTATGTTTTGTTTGAGCAACTTGGCACAACAATCTTATCTTAATTGAAATGATTACGCAATTATTACCTCTATCATAAATTATTAACCTGTTGATCGATTAACTGAATTACCCGCAAAGTGATTCAGCACAAAAATATGAAAACAAAAGCAGAAACACAGAAAGGCTGAAAGCTTTCTGACTGACTGCTCTTAAGATGTTTTTTTTTTCCCCATGTATCCAGGCTGCCCTGAAGGCAGCACACCTGTGTGACAGTCACCTGACGGTACGTAAACACACCTTTTTCCAGTTTTTCCTGCATTAATTTGACCCTCCCTGGCTGCTTTACAGATTCTGGACGTGTTACTGATATATTTCCATATTTCGGTGCTGTCTGCGTTTAAACGGTTGTTTTGGTGACTGACGGATTTAACGGATTTAACGTAAAACAAACAGGAGCCCCCATCGAACCGGAACTCCCACAGAAACCAGCACAGCCTCCTCCCGTCTCTAACTTCTGTTTACAGTTTGGAGCATCACGCCCTGCCTGAGATCCCCTCGGCCTCCCATCATCATCACCTCCTCCTCTTCCTCATACACCTCCTCACCTCCCGTGGGGCGACCGGCTCCGGGAACAGGTCCTCCCCGTCCTCCAGCTCCTGGAAGTCGGTGTGCTCCGGTGGAGGATCCCTGGCTGTGTCCGCCATCTTCGCTCCCTGTGTTCAGCTCAGTGATGATGATGATGGTGATGATAGCTAGCTAACTAACAGACACACAAACCCGACAGAGGAAACAGACGACTGGCATAGAGGAGAGGAGGAGTGAGTAGTCAGGAGTCAGGAGGTTTTCCCAGCGCTGTCATGTGACTAACAGGAGTCCTGACGGGAGACAGGGAGGAGGAAAGTAGGAGGTATCACTCCGCCTCTTTTTCCTGATTTTGCCATTTTGTCATTCATTAAACATCTCTGCAGGCTGATATATCGAGTTATAAGCGTTTATAACTAAATTTATCTAAAACCCGTAAGTATTTTAACCAAACAAACAAATTATGTTTCATTTATTTGAAAAAAGATCAGATAATCAAGTGCGCATGCGTGACGGAGGACGGCTCGTGACTCGCGCCTCCATAGACGATCTCTGCAGTCGCAGTTGGACGCGGATGGATATGACGGAAGTCTCCGCTAAACTGGAGTCAAACGCTCTCAGGCTGCGTGGGTCTGTGGAGGAACAGGCGGTAACTGAACGTGGATTCCTGTCACGTTCAGCAGCAGTTAAATTAACTAAAAATACATTTAACTAGTATTAAGGTTCTAATCTAAACCGGGAGGTCTCACTCTGCTTGTTTTATGCATTCGGTTTGTTCCCGTGCGCTCAGGTGGCTAACTAGCCTAGCATGATTTATCTTTAAGTTTTGGTTTTTGTAGTTTAGCTAACAGGACCGCATTCAGCTCCTAAACACAGAATGGAAGGTAAAGAAGAGTATTTTAGTTTATTTAGCTGTTTTTTACAAGTCGAATTTCACTATTTTGAACTAATTCCTCTTTAAAAAGCTGAACAGAGATAAAGCAGGTTATCAGCCGAACCTGACTTTACCTTCTTGTTTACTTTTTGTTTCATTTTTGTTTACTGATTGTTTACTGGTTGTTTACTTGTTGTCAGAGGTCATGCAGAAGGTCCAGGCCGTGCAGACGGACAGCATCACGGCGGAGACGGGCGTAAACACGGAGGCGGGCTGGGAGAACGGCGTGGCGGCCATGTTGCACTACAACCACAGTCTGAGCGAGCAGCACGGCAAACTGCAGAGGAAGCAGGAGGAGCAGGAGGCGGGGCATCAGAAACACAAACAACAGCTGCAGAAGAAGAAGGAGGAGGTCATCCGCCAGCACCAGGTGTGACTCAAACACACACACGCACACAGGTGATTTGACCCAATGCTTTTTCAGTGTTAATGGACCAAATGGTGACATTTATTTTATTTTATTTATAACGCTCAATATTTCTGCATATTTTATGTATTATAAAGTTAGGAGCAGCTGTGTCTGTTTTCCGTCTTTGTGTATGAAAACGTGACGGACAGGAAATGTGTTTTGTTTTTTTGTTTGTTTTTAGGCTCTTCTGGAAAAACTGGAGTCTGTTCGCGTCAAGCTGCAGCTGAACAACTCCAAAGCCACCAAGAAGAACTTTTTAGCCAAAAAACAGGAACTGAGCTCAGAGAAGAACCGAGCCGAGGAGGAGAGGAACAGGTAGACAGATTAAAGGACCACACCGGTGGTTTTGCATGTTTGAGCCATCTATGTTCACGCTAGATAACGAGCATGCACAAGTCTTTCACTGAAGGTTGCCTGAATCTCTCTCTCTCTCTCTCTCTCTCTCTCCCTCCCTCCCTCTCTCCCTCTCTCTCTCCAGGCTGGCGAAGGAGTTGGAGGAGAGCGAGAGGAAGTTGAGTCAGCTCACAGAGGAGCAGTGTGAGGAGCAGCAGAAATGGCAGGAGGAGCTGGAGGAGTTGAGGCAGGAGATGGAGCATGTGAGGAAGGAGGTGCAGGAGGTGGAGCTGGTCGCCTTAAAGGACGAGATCGCCGCCGTGGAAAAGCAGCGAGAAAACGCCATGGCTCGTATTGAGGCCTGGCTGAAGACGGTACATGCTCAGGAGGATATCCGCACGTTTGGATCGATAACTAATGTTCAGCGTCTCTAAACGTCTGAAATCAAACTTCTGACATTTCTTACTAAATGTTTCCAAATCGTACAGAAGATAAATCCGTACGTCACGTAATGACCCCGATCTGATTTCCTGTGCAGGTGGCTCAGTACCAGAGCGCGCTCAGAGTGGATTTTCCTCAGCAGTACGTGCAGGAGCGGCCGGAGTGGGAGAAACAGGAAGTTCTGGTCCGCAGGAACCAGGCCGAGCTGCAGAACCACTTCCAGGAAGTCCTGCAGCAGCTGCAGCAGGGCCGAGACCTGGAGTCGCTGCCCAGGATCAACGTGCCGTCGCTGCCGCAGATCCCCATGGTAACGCCGCCGACCAGCACCAACCCCACTCAGTACAACACTTATCGCCATGGCAACTTACAGTTAATAATCTCAGACTAATAAATGTATCAAAATAAATACACAGATAAACATGCAACAGTCACTAATTTAATGTATTTATATATCTGATAAATCTACTCATTAAAAACACTAATTATCAATAATTATCAGCTAAAAACTGCAAAGTAACAACGATTAAATCTTCAAACGAAATTAATGCAGAAAAAGTAAACACGTAGTATTTTATACAGTTTACTATGAATTACTCTATGAAAAAGTATTAATATAGAACAAGTATCAAAGTCAGAGTATCTGTACTGATACTAGTATCAGCCCTGCTTAATGGACCATACATGCATGTTTGGATACATACAAACCACATACATGTTACATTACTGCCAGCCATTTCCCAAAACATACGGCTGAAGCAGTAAATTTAGATTGTTTTTCCTACCTTCCACGCTGCCAGTTCATTCCAGAACAACATAAAAATGAACTTGTAGAGACGTGAAATGTGCTGAGATAAATAATCATCACAGAAAAGGTGATAAGTAACTTTATTTAACTGATCCAACACAGAGCTGCACTAAAGAAAACGTACACCTCCGCCAGGAAATATAGTCCCAGGAGAAGACGGTTTTTATCGAGAAATTCAAAAGACCGTTCCTTCTTGGATGCATTAGCAGGCTAAACGTTGAATTTTAAGGCTGAACGTTTGATTTTGACAGATTAAGAATTAAAACACGGTTTTATGAAACGTGTTTATTTGGCTTAAACACGTTAAATCGTGTGTAAGAGGAAATCTGATGAATGCTTAAATATAACAGCTTCCTGTCTTTTCCCTTGTAGGCGGAGCTTAGAGTCAATCAGATGATCCAGTCATTGGCCCGCCCACAGTTCATGCCCCCCCCTTCAAACCCGGGGAACCGAGCCTTCCCTCCCCACCGACACCCGCACCGCTACCAGCACCAACCGCAGAACTACTACACGCCCCAGTACAGACACCGATACCTGTACCACCTGCCCCCGCACCAGTACCGCCCCCACATCCCGTTCCCCCCGCCCCCACACCAGTACCAGCACCAGTCGCCGCCTCCGCTCCACACAAACTTCAGAGCGCCGCCGAGGGTCACGCCTCCACCCAGCCTGTCTCCATCCCCTCCGGTCCAGCCGCTGCACCCCGTCTCTCCCTCCTCACCCCCTGCCAGCGCCACCGCCGCCCCCTCAGTCCCTGCCGGTAAACTGGACAAAGTGCTGGAGAAGCTGGGGGCTCGTTACCCACAATGCAGCAGGGCCCAGCTGACGTCGCTGCTGCAGCAGGTGAAGAGCTCTCGCGGCACGTTGGCTGGCATGTCCATGGAGGAGGTCATCGAGCAGGTCGGTGTCACACTGACCCGCAACGAGAAGTCGGTCCCGGGTCCCATCAGCTGGCCCGCGCCTCCGGGTCCCATTCAGAGGCCGGCGCCCGTCCCTCAGCGAGCCGGGCCGACGGGCGGCGCTGCGGCCGGCGCAGCTCGTAAACTGTGTCTGATGTGTCAGAGCCACGTGGATCCGGAGAGCCGACACCCGCTGAGCTGCTCGCACACGGTGCACAGAGACTGCATCCAGGTCTGGCTGCAGTCCAGCAAGAACAACTCCTGCCCCTTCTGTCCTGCCAAGTGACACGCCAGCAGAAACGCCACGGAGACGCCACGGATTCTCTGTGTCATCAGAACGACATGAGACGATGGAAAATTTGATTTGGTTTGGTTTTCCATCTTTCTTCATATTTAGTTTTATTTAGTTTTCCCGCCACAATAAACTTTTTCCTGTTTTGATTTTCTGTCTCCGCCTCCAGACATTTCTGACCAATGAGCAGAGAGAGTGTTGTCGCATGACTTTGATAGATTCTGATAGGTTCTGGTTTGATTGGATGTTTTTCTGTGTGAAACTGAACCAAACCAACAATTTAGTTCCTGATTCAGACCAGAACAAACGATCTAAGATCTGAAAGCACTCTGAATATTTTTTTTTTATACCCCATGTTTGTTTTCCTGAGTTTGTCTCTTAGCTGTTTTCAATTTTATTTTTTTTAAGAAATTTAAGTTGATGCTATTTTTTTGGTGTTAATGTTGATGTCACATTTAATGTATTTAATTAATGCTCACAGTTAAAAATATATTTGATTTCCTCATTTTGTTAACAGCTTTAATGAGCAATAAATGCAAGCATTTTGACTAATGTTATGAGAAATGAAGAGCAGATGAATAAAAGTTTAATTTTTGATTGATTGGCATGTTTGCACTATAAAATCATAAATAGAAAAAAAAATGTATGAATTTCACCAAAACATTTTGTCTAATAGACAAATATATAATTATTAATTATTATACTTTTTTTTAATCAGGTTTTATCCGCTCATTATTGTCTCTGATTAAACTTTTAGAGTCAAAGTTACATTTTTAAGAGAAAAATCCCACATTTACATTTAGGCTTTTAATGTGAAAAACACATTGATTCACTTTGGTTCTTTCTGCATCACTGCTGTGCACAGTGAGCGAAAACAGGTACCTATCTCTTTAAAGGACCATACTAGTGATTTTCCACGCATAAAGGACCATTCCGCTGATCGTGCATGTTTGAGTCCAATAAATACAACCTGCATATGTGTTAAGTTAAACAATTTACAAAACATAAAACTATATTTTAGTTTTCCTGTTATTTCTTTAAATCCTTTGATCTTCCAAAATGTTCAGTTGGTAAAACCACCTGAAAAGTCAACATTTCACTTTCTGACACTTTTGCGTGATTGTAGAAGTCACGGCCGTTTTAATTTCTCTGTAAAAGTCGCCTTTTCCTGGGACTATATTTCCTGATGGAAGAATACATGAATGAACTGAAACCAAGGACAGTCTGGAAGGTAGGAAAAACAATCTAAAATTTATGGCTGAAGTCGTATATTTTGGGAAATGGTTGTCAGTAACATGTATGTTGTTTATATTGAGCTCAAACATGCATGATTAGTGCTTACGTGTTGACATCAACATGTAACAGAATTAAAGGACCAATCAGAATGAAGCTTTCAGGATTGGACCAATCATCCGACCTCTGTTAGTTTTGAAAAAAGGCACTGCTTTAGGCGTGTAAAGACCAAAACGATCCTCAGGGAGATAAAAGTGCAACAGACACTCAGAAAGAAATACACACATGTAAAAGCTATACACACACACACACACACACTCAGAGGGACATATCAGCTCATAAACGCACAAACAAACAACCTATTGCCTCTTAGAGATTCCTCTCCAACACACACACACACACACACACATACACACACACACACACACTCTGTCTGTCCCAGCGGACGTCCCAGTCAGCCTTAATGGGAGTGCTGGGCGGTCGATGGACGAGGTTAAAGGAGCCGTGTCTGTCCAATAAATACCAGAGAACACACACACACAGCAGCAGCGTGTGTGTGTGTGTGTGTGTGTGTGTGTATAAAATAATAACAGTCTTTCTGAGCTGTTTACTGTCTGAAAAATCAACGTTTCCTCTAACAACCTCTTTCTCTCTCTCTCTCTCTCTCTCTCTCTCTCTCTCTCTCTCTCTGAGTGTTAGTCTCTCGCCCATTCTGACTAGTTTTATGGCTAAAAGTTTCTGTAATCAATTTAAAATGAGGAAAATGAAGAAGATGTAAACCTCCGCTCAGGATTTTACAGCATAAAAAAATTTGGATCTGGAATTTGATCCGGATCGTCCAAAGTTTAATCACGTCTTCCTCTCTATATGATCTAGATCTGTCTTTACCCCAAATTTCATCCAAATCCGTTCATAACTTTTCCAGATATCCTGCTAACAAACAAACAAACAAACAAACAAACAAATAAATGCTGGTGATCACATGACCGCCTTGGTAGACATAACAGCAGTGAGGGGGGGAAAGGTCAAAGGTCACGGAGGAGCACAGTTTGACTTCCTTTCAGTTGTAACACAGTACTAGTAATATTGTAAGCCCTTTTAAAGGACCATACTGGTGGTTTTGCATGTTTAAGCCCAATAAATACAACCTGCATACAGCATGTTGTTTTAACAACAAATTCAAAAACATAAAACTTCATTTTAGTTTTCCTGTTTTTCAAATCCTCTAATCTTGATCCACACACCTTAAAATTAATGTTTCACCTGAACAGGTACGTTTGATTGTTGAAGGCACGGTAGTTTTTGTTTCTCTTTAAAAGCCGTCTTCTCCTGGGACTATATTTCCTGGCGGAGGAATACGTTGTCTTCTGTGCAGCTCTATGTTGGATCAGGTAAAGTTAATTTGACCCAAAAAAAGGAAGGATGTTTGTTTTGCTGTGATAGATTATTTATCTCAAACACGTTTCACGTCGCTACATGTTGATTTTTATTCTGGAATGAACTGAACGACATCCTGAAAGGTAGGAAAAACAATTCTAAAATTTACGGCTCCAGTAGTATATTTTGGTAAATGGTTGTCAGTAATGTAACGTGTATGCAGGTTGTATTTATTTTGGCTCAAACATGTAAAATCACCGGAATGGTCCTTTAAACTGTAACATACATGTTAAAATATAAACAGGTTTGATTTTTTCTCGTCATGTTTTAGTTTGATACGATCGAGTCGTCGATCCGAGAAAGTAAAAACATCCTGATATTCCAGGAACTCTGCAAATAATCATGGACGCCATCAGCCAATCAGAACGCTCATCTGTCGCTACATAGATTCATAAGATGTAAAATTTACCGACGTTTCCTGTTATGAAGTAAATTTAGAGGTTTTATTTCTGCAGCTTGTCCTCTGAGTTTTAACCTTTAAAACGACGCGTTTGGCTTTAAAAGTACTTTTAGCTCCTGATATTTTTTTATTCCTTTATTGGCGCTGTGTGTGTGTGTGTGTGTGTGTGTGTGTGTGTGTCTCTGGTGGCTTCTGTGACAGGCCTAATGTGAGTGTGATTTACAGACCACCGGACAAACAAGCATCATTACCGCAGCCTGTAAACGCAGGCCAGGCCAACGGTTCCCAAAGTGGGGTCTGGGGACCCTCAGGGGCCCGTAAGAGGCTCCTGGGGGATCCTCGGCAAAACGAAGAGGTTTTATTTTGCTATTATTTCACTGAGGAGGCGATAACAGAGAGAGAGAAGGAACGATGTCAGATCATATCAAACCAGAACTGCAGCAGAAAACCACATTAAAGGACCATACCGGTGGTTTTTACTTGTTTGAGCCCCAGTAAATGTAAACGTTACGTTGCTGCTATTCATTTTCCATGACAAACTACTGGAGCGGCAAATATTAGAATTGTTTTTCCTACCTTCCAGGTTGCCATTGTTTCAGTTTATTCCAGTAAAACATAAAAATCAACTTCAGATGTAAAACATGTTTGAGTTAATAACCCTTAAAAGAGAAACAAATGTCCTTTTTTTTTTAACTTAATTTAATTGTTCCAACGTGGAGCTACATGGAAAAAAATTATTTTTCCTCCAGGGAATATAGTCCGACTTTTAACAAGAAATTTAAACTAACCTGCCTTCTACAATCATGCTTCATTTTAGCAGCAAAACTTTGAATTTTAAGATGTTTACATCACCTGAACATTTGATTTATAAAGTTTAGGTTCATTTTTTTTAGTTTATTTTTGACAAAATAAGAGAAAAACTAAAATACGGTTTTATGCTTTGGAAAATGGTTGTGTGTGCAGGTTGTATTTATTGGGCTCAAACATTCTAAATTACAGGGATGCTCCTTTAAGTTATTCGCAATAATGTTAGGACTTATTACAGTCACAATTAAAAAATGAATTTTTATCTTTTGCATCAGATGATACAGCTTTTTGAAATTATTACACATTTTGTCTCGTTATGTTTTACATGAAATAATTCATGACTTTATGATGTCAGAACTGTTAAATGTTGAAAAGGTTTTATGGAATGTACAGAATTATGTATATTTACATCCTGTTGTCATGGCAACACGACACTGTTTAATCTGTAACATCACACCTTAGTTTTGAGAAAAGTGATTTAATTCATATTAAATTTGTTTTAAAATAAAAACAGTTAAATATTTGCAGAAAATATGTGATCAAAGCCTTAAATTATCTGGTAGTTTTGGAGTTTTTGCAGCTTCAGTGACTTTTTGGATGAAATTTCCTCAGAGAAAAAAGTTTTTGTGTCTTTTTGTGGCTCAGTTAACAGAATCTGACATAAGTGAAGTCAAACTAAGCGTCTCTGGTGTTTCTGAGCTTCATTTCTTTGAGTAAAATGCCAGCATGAATCGCTGAAAACCTCCAGAAAAAAACTTTCAAAAAAAAAAAAAACAAAACAGAAATCGATGCTGCGTTTCTGGACTTTATTCTGACATTTACAGCGAGGTTCCACTTCCCACAAACTCCTTCTGTCAATTAACCATAAACACCTAAACCCTCTGCAGATAAAGATACTTTTATCATTTTACTTTTCATTTCATTTTTCACCTAAAAGCTGAAAAAATATTTTTGGAGACAAAACGACAAATTTTAGCTTCTGAAAATCTGCACATTTCTGACAAACCAGTAAAACAAACAAGATTTCCTGTAGCTTTAAAGACATTTACTTCTTTTTTTCCCCCCAAAGGGTTTTAATTTTTTTTTCTAGTATGGCAAATGTGACTCAGTCAAAAAATGGATAATAATTAATAACAACAATAAATTTTATTTATGTAACTCTTATCTAATGAAGCTACAAAGTCCTTTACAGAATAAAATTAGATATAACAACAAAAAAGGAAAAAAAGGAATAAAACATTAAACTATTCAACCAGGATCAGTTCAGGCAAATATTAAAGATAACTAGAATAAAATAAAATAGGATAAAATAAGATAAAATGAAATAAAATACTGATTACATGACAATCCAATGTGAAAGAATATTCTAGAAGAAAAATATAAAACATAATCGTCTTAAATGTTTTCTAGAATCAACCAATCTTTTTTATATTTTCTTTTTTGTATTATTTTTGTAGAATTTTTCGAGAAATTTTGATGGTTTTTTTTAGTCATTTTTAAAAGCATTTCGATAATTAGATTTCATATTCAAAATTTTTTATATAGATCTTAAGATTTTTTTTTCTCCTCAATTTTCGAGAAACAAATAGAATATTTTCAGGCTTGAAAGCGAAATTCAATGAAAAGTCAAACCATAGAAAAGATTTTAGTTTTTATATTAATAATCAGGTTTCGCTGCCTGTTTGTCTGCAACTTAAACACAGCAATGCTGCCCCCGCGTGGCCGAACACTGGAACTACAGCAAGACAGGAACAAATGACACCTGACCGTAAAAGCATCATTTCACTCATTTTCCAGCAGGTAACATTTCACCTAAATGCATCATTAACATACACGGATCATATTAAATCAAAAGCAAAATAAATATAAATAAAACGATGCAGTAAAAATAAATAAGTCAAGGATTTTTGATAGATAGATAGATAGATAGATAGATAGATAGATAGATAGATAGATAGATAGATATTATTATTATTATTATTATTATTATTATTATTATTATTATTGTCATTCAAGGACACATGTAAAAAAAACAGTGCACTAGAATGAAATTGCGTTGCACTGACTCTCGAAATAGCAGTTAAAAAATACAATTTGTCAAACATAAAAAGTGCTTTGTGTACATACAGTTAACAAA
>VXCM01009284.1:0-13341 GCA_014773175.1 Lucifuga dentata | reverse complement strand
TGTGTGTGTGTGTGTGTGTGTGTGTGTGTGTGTGTGTGTGAGAGACCTGCAGCAGAGAGCCTGGTTAACTCCATGTTCTCTCCATGACAGCAGCAGCAGCTCTGCCCTCTTTACCACACCCACCTACCCACCCACAGCCAATCACAGAGCAGTATGCATGACAGACAGCTGACAGGGAGAGACCATTTCTGTTTGAGAGGAGGGGACATGTCCCTCTGTGTCTCTCACTTGTCCTTTAAGAGAGTTATTAATACACTATGTGTATGTGTGTGTGTATGTATGTGTGTGTGTGTGTGTGCACACGTGTACATGCATGCGTGTGTGTGTGCATTAACGTACATGCATGTGTGTGCATGNGTGTGTGTGCACACGTGTACATGCATGCGTGTGTGTGTGCATTAACGTACATGCATGTGTGTGCATGTTATGTGGTGTAATACAATAACGCAGCTGTAACTTGTGGAAAGGTCACAGAAAAGGTCAAAGGCCTCCCTCCCTCCCTCTCTCTCTTTCTCACACACACACACACACACACCTCTTTGTCCAGCTTAGTACTTTGACTTTAAGTACTGCTACACGACTACTAACAGTAGTACTGCTAGTACTAATGTTAGCACTGCTACCACAGCTAACAGTGCTAGTACTGCTAGTTCTACTAATAATGCTTGTACTATTACTGCCTGCACTGCTACTAATACTACAGAAAATAACTCTGCAATTACTGCAATACTCATATTACTGGTAGCATATGACTAGTATTGCTAATAACGCTGGTACTGCTACAAAGTCCAACTCTGCTGCTACTACAAAACTCAATCGCTGCAATTACTACTGCAACTGCTATTAGTACTAGTACTGGTAGTACTGCTTATGCAAAAGCTATAGTACTACTACTACTACTGCTACTACTGGCAGTACTGGTAATAGTGCTAGTAATGCTAGCACTATATTTGTACTGTTGATACTAGCTTATGGTGATGTACTCCTAGTAAAGCTAGGACAGCTAAAGATGTTAGTCCTGCTAACAGCTAAATGCATGTTACTGCTAACAGCTGTTAGCTAGTACACCTTATCATTCTGACCACAATATACTTCTGCTAATACACTTATAATACTTTCACTGCTATGAGTCCTGGTGTTGTAGCTACCCAGTAACACCCAGTAATAATGCTAATAATGCTAATAGCATGCTAATGCTAATAATACTGCTGCTGTCACTGAGTCGTACTCTTAGTTTTGCTTGCGTACTACAACATGCTAAATACATATTCTGTGTATAAAGAGTTTATCCAGCTGTTGGTGATGTTACATAATCACTTCCTGTTCCTGAATGACATCATCATCATCATCATCATTATCCAGTCACAATGTTTAGAAGTTTTTTGAAGTTCTGCTGAATAATAAGTTCTGTCTGTCTGTCTGCCTGCCTGCCTGCCTGTCTGTCTGTCTACCTGCCTGCCTGCCTGTCTGTCTGTCTGTCTGCCTGTCTGTCTGCCTGTCTGTCTGTCTGCCTGTCTGCCTGTCTGGACTTTGTGCTCTCATGTTGTTTGTAGGAACTTTGACCTTTATGTCGCTGAAAGTCAAACTGAAGTTTTTCTTCTTTGTTTTTTGATAAAGAATCTTAAAAATAATTCCACCTTAANAAAAGTCAAACTGAAGTTTTTCTTCTTTGTTTTTTGATAAAGAATCTTAAAAATAATTCCACCTTAAAACCAGAAGCACCGCCACAAACCAGAGCCGGAACCAAACCCGGACCACGACTCACGAACCCAAATCCCTCAGAGCACTTCCTCAAAGTGAGCTGACTTTCAAAATAAAAGTGTGAAAAGTGTCATGAAGTAGAACCTGGTGAGGAACCAGCTTTAGTTACCCTGGAAACGGTCCATCATGGACCTCAGAGAGGTGAGACAGGTGTCGTGTCTTACCTGAGCTGTGTCTTTGGGGAAGGAGAGGCGTCGTCCTCAGCTGTCTGCCCGTCTGTCCGTCTGACTGACGTGGAAAGTGTGTGTTTGTCCTGTGGAGGGTCTTTATAAGTACTCCCTTTGGGGGGNGGGGGGGGGGGGGGTTAGGGAGCGTCTGGATGTGACCGGCTGCAGGAAAACAGGAAAATCTGGACAAAGACCTGAGACGGATCACACAGGAACAGGATGAGACGTTATGAAGTCACATTAAAGACTTTTACTGATAACTTCATGTTTCGTGTTCAATATTTCTGAATTTTCTTTTTCCTTAAAATTTGAATTGTTACGTCTAAGATGAAACGTGTCATGTGGATATTTTTACTCTAAATCATCAAGTATCACAAAGTCACAACAAACTCATTTATAGGAATATTAAACGTCATAAAGTTCATAACAGTAAATTTACCACATACTGGAACGTTGTACTGAAGTACTTTTACTCAAATACCTTACCTAAGTAAAACTTGAGGTTCTGATACTTTCCTTTCTTATTTCCATTTTGCAGACTTTGTACTTTTCATCCAAATCATTCATCTAATGGCTGGACATGAGTTACATTAGTTGCTTTAGTTACATTAGTTACTTTAGTTACATTAGTGATTTTAGTAACTTTAGTTATGTTAGTGATTTTAGTTTCTTCAGTTACATGAGTTATGTTAGTTACTTTAGTTATGTGAGCTATGTTAGTTACTTTAGTGACTTTAGTTACATGAGTTACATTACTGACTTGAATTACTTTGGTTACTACCTCCTTTAGTTAGTAGCAACATGACAGATTGAACATGAGATAAACTGATGGTTTCAGCCTATATCTTTGAATCATTTCATTCTGAAAACTTTAGGTTAGGGTTAGATAGTTAGTTAAAACTTTAGGTTAGGGTTAGTTAAAGCTTTAGGTTAGGGTTAGATAGTTAAAACTTTAGGTTAGGGTTAGATAGTTAAAACTTTAGGTTAGGGTTAGTTAGTTAAAGCTTTAGGTTAGGGTTAGTTAGTTAGTTAGTTACAGCTTTAGGTTAGGGTTAGATAATTAAAACTTTAGGTTAGGGTTAGTTAAAGCTTTAGGTTAGGGTTAGATAGTTAGTTAAAACTTTAGGTTAGGGTTAGTTAGATAGTTAAAGCTTTAGGTTAGGGTTAGATAGTTAGTTAAAACTTTAGGTTAGGGTTAGTTAGTTAAAGCTTTAGGTTAGGGTTAGTTAGTTAGTTACAGCTTTAGGTTAGGGTTAGATAGTTAAAACTTTAGGTTAGGGTTAGTTAGTTAAAGCTTTAGGTTATGGTTAGATAGTTAGTTAAAACTTTAGGTTAGGGTTAGTCAGATAGTTAAAGCTTTAGGTTAGGGTTAGTTAAAACTTTAGGTTAGGGTTAGATAGTTAAAACTTTAGGTTAGGGTTAGTTAGATAGTTAAAGCTTTGGGTTAGGGTTAGGGTTAGGGTTAGATAGTTAAAGCTTTAGGTTAGGGTTAGATAGTTAAAACTTTAGGTTAGGGTTAGATAGTTAAAACTTTAGGTTAGGGTTAGATAGTTAGTTAAAACTTTAGCTTAGGGTTAGTTAAAGCTTTAAGGTTAGTTAAAACTTTAGGTTAGGGTTAGATAGTTAAAGATTAGTTTAGGGTTTAGGTTAGGGTTAGTCAGTTAGTTAAAGCTTTAGGTTAGGGTTAGATAGTTAAAACTTTAGGTTAGGGTTAGTTAAAGCTTTAAGGTTAGTTAAAACGTTAGGTTAGGGTTAGATAGTTAAAGATTAGTTTAGGGTTTAGGTTATGTTTAGATATTTAGTTAAAGCTGTGAAGTTATTACATGTTAGAGGGTTAGAGAGGATTTCTCTTTGATTGTAGAATAAACATGTTTGTGTGATGATGAACACGCGTCGGCATAACGTGATGAACCATAAGATCACATCATACAAACCAGAACATGAGTCACACCGTGTTTCACGCCGTGTTCCTGTGCTGGAGACCAGAGAACGGTCCCTAACAGAGAGGCGAGAACCGTCACACAGAGAAGGTCAAAGTTCATCTGCTGGGGAAATGTGAGAATGAGTCCGAGTTAGCTGGAAAGGGCACACACACACACACACACACACACACACACACACACAGAGGATACACTTTACCCTTTACACTACCTTTAAACTTTACCACACACACGCACGCACGCACGCACGCACACACACACACACACAGACACACACACCCTGTGGCCATGTAGTCTTTACACAGGNCACGCACGCACACACACACACACACAGACACACACACCCTGTGGCCATGTAGTCTTTACACAGGCTAAATATAACTGCACATGACCAAGAGGGGAGAGTAAGACAAGCAGGCAGACAGGCACACAGAGAGACAGACAGGTCAAAGGTCATGTGTCTGTTAGCAGTTCTTGAAGTTGTCTTAGTGCCAGTTTACGTTTCGTGAAGTATTCGTACATACGTGCATCCTGTCAACATACATATGCACACACGTGATCCTGTTCACGTACATGTGCACATACATGATCCTGTTCACATACGTGCGCACACGTGATCGTCTTTCCTGTGTTTGTTCGAGGCTTTGGTTGAAGAAGAAGCAGATGTCATGTTAGCATCGGTAGACAGGAAACGCTAACAAGTCAGACTAGTACTGGTACAAGTCATTACACAGGGACTAGTAGGACTAGTGATGGAGGGATGATGGTAGGACTGGTAGAAAGACTGGTGGGACTCGTGAAGGACGTGGTGGGACGGATCAGGAAGTGTTGGCCGGCGAGCGGCTGATGATACATGAACATGTATGACACGCTGCGTGGATTCATGAAGAAAATGGACATCTGGAAGACAGCATGTCAGAGGGAACCAGGCTGGTTTCACAGTCAGCAGCTACAACAGGACGGACATCATGGAGACAGTGGACACACCTGGACATCTGGACAAGCTCAAAGACGAGTTTCAGTCAAACTTTCCGAACACTGAAGAAATGGAACTAGATCAGAAGTCAGAAATCCTTCATGGACGTCTGAGGTTAACCCTAACCCTGGACGTGTCCACAGGCCTGAAGACGAAGTCCTCAGCTACCCGGATTTAATACCTGGATTTCATCAGGGTACTGCTGTCCTTTGGCTCCGCCTACCTGTGTGACCTCATCAAACCAGAAAAGTCTGATTCCAGCTGCTGCCGGTCTGAACGGATAAAACCACGTTAACCTTTAACCTTTCTGACCTGCAGACACCCAGCGTGTCAGCATGTGGTTTTATTTAACCAGCCGCTGTGAAACCAGTAACCACCCGTCTGCTCCTGACTTTAGGTTGTAGCTTTAATAACCAGTTTTCTTTCAGTATTGATGCTGTTTTAGGATAATAATAAACATTTAAATTAAAACTCATTTTAACGGTTTTTGTTGCTGGGATGTTAGGGGGTACTTCAACTCAGAAGACCACAGTAGTAAAGGACCTGGTGGACTAACAGAGGACCTGGTGGACTAGCAGAGGACTTGGTGGGACTGGTATTGACACAGAGACATGGAGGCGTGTGAGAGAATGCAGCACGGCTCCTGCAGGGGGCGCCATGCTGAAAAAACTTTATTGATACGACACGAATAAGAACAACACTGCTTTACGCCTTTATGACTGAAGAGAATAAAAAACTAAATCTCTGAATGTCTGAAGCTCAGCGGCAGCCATCTTGGGGGACGAGTCCATCTTGCAGGGTCATACAGGAGGGGGCGTGGCCTTAAGGTGGGGGAGGGGCCTGTTTGTTTTTAATAGCCATTTTTTTCCAGGTAGTCGGCAGTTTTAAAAGCCCTCATGTTCAGCGCCCCGGCCTGAACGCCACTGGCTCCCTTTAAAATGACTAGAGCTGTGAGACAGGCAGAGAGAGAGAGAGAGAGAGAGACAGAGAGAGAGAGAGAGAGAGAGAGATAAAAGATCAGATGACATAATACAATCATTTTTAAAAAGAATCACTGAAGCCTAACATACAACCTGTCTGTCTCTGTACCTGCCTGTCTGTCTCTGTAGCTGCCTGTCTGTCTGTCTGTGTGACTGCCTGTCTGTCTCCGTAGCTGCCTGTCTGTCTCTGTGACTGCCTGTCTGTCTGTGACTGCCTGTCTCTGTAGCTGTCTGTCTGTCTGTGACTGCCTGTCTGTCTGTAACTGCCCGTCTGTCTCTGTAGCTGCCTGTCTGTCTGTCTGTCTGTGTGACTGCCTGTCTGTCTCTGTAGCTGCCTGTCTGTCTCTGTGACTGCCTGTCTGTCTGTGACTGCCTGTCTCTGTAGCTGCCTGTCTGTCTGTGTAACTGCCTGTCTGTCTGTGACTGCCTGTCTGTCTCTGTAGCTGCCCGTCTGTCTCTGTAGCTGCCTGTCTGTCTGTCTGTGTGACTGCCTGTCTGTCTCCGTAGCTGCCTGTCTGTCTGTGTGGATGTCTGTTTGTGTGTCTCTGCCTGTCTTACTTTGTTTGCTCGTGACGACAGCGATGGGGACCTTCTCTTCGTTCTCCGATGAGGATTTGGTCCTCAGGGACATGTACCTTTCCTCAGACAGTCTGTCGTTGACGACGGCGCAGCGAATCCCTGAAACGGTCACGCCTGTCCCGAAGAAGGACGAGCGGTCAGAGCCCACCAGAACCTTAATCTCATTAGCCTGAGAGACAGAGACAGAGAGAGACACGTCATCATCTGTCATGATTTGAGGTGAGACAGCTGAAGACTTTCTGCCGTCTCTCTCAGCCCGCTCACTTCCTGTTGGGTCACAACTTATCAATCAAGCCTCAGAAGTGCCTGTCTGAGTGGGAACAAGAGAACAGGAAGTCAGTCCACACGCCATGGACATGTTCCCACTCACGCTGTCAAGCCTGCTGTCAGATGTTTTCTACACGTTTTCTACATGTTTTCTACATGTTTGCTAGATGTTTTCTACATGTTTGCTAGATGTTTTCTACACGTTTTCTAGATGTTGTCTACACATTTTCTACACGTTTTCTACATGATTTCCAAACATTTTCTACCTGTTTTCTACACGTTTTCTACGTGATTTCCAAACATTTTCTACACGTTTTCTACATGTTGTCTACACATTTTCTACCTGTTTTCTACACGTTTTCTACGTGATTTCCAAACATTTTCTACACGTTTTCTACGTGATTTCCAAACATTTTCTACACGTTTTCTACACGTTTTCTACATGTTGTCTACACATTTTCTACCTGTTTTCTACACGTTTTCTACGTGATTTCCAAACATTTTCTACACGTTTTCTACACATTTTCTACATGTTGTCTACACATTTTCTACCTGTTTTCTACACGTTTTCTATGTGATTTCCAAACATTTTCTACACGTTTTCTACACATTTTCTAGATGTTTTCTACACATTTTCTAGATGTTGTCTACACATTTTCTACCTGTTTTCTACATGATTTCCAAACATTTTCTACACGTTTTCTAGATGTTTTCTACACGTTTTCTACACATTTTCCACACGTTTTCTACACGTTTTCTAGATGTTTGCTAGATGTTTCCTACACATTTTCTAGATGTTTTCTACATGTTTTCTACATGTTTGCTGGATGTTTTCTACACGTTTTCTAGACGCTTGTCAGAACATTGGATGTTATTTAACACTTTACATACATATTAAATAACATCCATCTCCCTGCAGGCTCATCATGGATTCCATCAAACTGGTCTGACTGGTTCAACTGGGAGTGAACTAAACACACGCACACGCACACACACACACACACACACACTCTGCTTCTTCTTCTGTTTCTGTTTCTAAAGTCACAAAAGTTTCAACCTTTAATCATGTAAAGTTTCATTTTATCTGAATTATTGAAGATGATTATTGATTGGGGTGATTGCACAGCTTTCTTCTTCTCATATTTTGGCTCAGCACTACTTCAACATGCTCCAACCTGAAACTTCAAACCAACTTCAACCAATTCAGCTTAATATTGGCGTGCTGGGAAACTTCACACAATTTTCATATCTTTCAAAATTTCTGGAATATTCCACATATCTTCCCGAAATTTTCCCATTCAAAATGAAAGGGAAAATTATTTGAAATTTCCAGTCTTTCAGCTCTTCCCACTCCTTCATACTTTCACTCAGAACTCTCCTTCCAGTTTTCAAATATTCAGCCAAACTTCAACTATTCCCACCGGATTCAGATTTTTTATAACTTTCATACTTTCAGAGAAAATTAAAAGGCAATTTCAGTGGTTTTCAAATTCTTCAAAATTTCCAATTTTTGAAACCTATCTAGTCCTACACGCTTTGAGATAGAAACTTCAAACCACCTTCATCATGTGCACCTTCATTATCTCTCTAAGGGGCGTCAACAGAATTTTCCCATCATTCATAGTTTTTGAATTATTAAATTTTATTAAACAAATTTTTCCACATTTTTCAACATTTCCAATCTTTCAGCTCTTCCCATTCCTTCACACATTAACGTAGAGATGTCCTTCCACTTTTAAAATATTCCTCTAACCGTTCCCTATCTTTGAACCCAACCATTTTTTTTGTATCTTTCATACTTTCTGAGATAATTAAAGGGCAATTCAGTGGTTTTCAAATTTTTCAAATTTTCCAATATTTGAGAACTAACTACTTCCACATGCTTACAGATAAAAACTTCAAACCAACTTCATAGTGTTCAGCTCGATGAGTATCTTCAGTCATGTTAACAGAATTTTCATAACTTTCATACTTTTCTTAATATTAAACCTCATTTCAGCACATTTTTTAAACTTAAACTTTAAAACTCATTAAACTGAATGCAGAGATCCACCTGTTTCGGCTCATTTACCTCCTTCGTATTCTTATGCTGCTATTCAAACTTCATCTTTTTAAGCGTGTTTTAATTGCTTCACACAGTGGGTTAGCGTGTAATCTCCCCGTTTCTATAGAAACTGACCTTCTAGTTAGTAATTTGCAATTGACTCGTCATTTGACAGGAAGAAAGCGAGCGCGGTAGCTGCTGATTGGATGATCTAATTTGAAGTATCACGGAAAACAGGACTCACCAATGTTCAGAAGCTCCGCCCCTAAAGCACCATCTGATGGCATTTCCTGGTAAATTTGACATGCTACTTTGCTGCATGTAGCAAAGAACATGCAACATGGAGCTAAAATGGCCACAGCGCCACCGACAGGAAGTACAGCCTTACACCAAACACACACAAAATAGCAGATGTGGGCGTGGCTAGTGATGTCAGACATGACATCATTAGCCAAACTGTCACGTTGCCCGTGAGCCTTCACATCTCCAGCCAATCAGGTAGCAGTAAAACATAAACATCGATCAGTAATGATCATCAGAGTATCAGAATCAATATGTGACAGTTTTATCATTTACTGATGACATCATCATTATCAACAGATTATTGATCAGTGATCAGAGTCATCATCAATATCTGTGTGTCTATGAGTGTGTGTGTCTGTGTGTATGTGTGTGTGTATGTGTGAGAGTGTGTGTGTGTGTGTGTGAGTGTGTGTGCATGTGTGTAAGTGTGTGTGTGTGTGTAAGTGTGTGTGTGTGAC
The DNA here is from genome assembly GCA_014773175.1 of Lucifuga dentata. Classification (NCBI taxonomy): domain Eukaryota; kingdom Metazoa; phylum Chordata; class Actinopteri; order Ophidiiformes; family Bythitidae; genus Lucifuga; species Lucifuga dentata. Next base: position 3,866 of record VXCM01009284.1, on the reverse strand, counting down.
TGTGTGTGTATGTGTGTGTGCGTAAGTGTGTGTGTGTGTATGTGTGTGTAAGTGTGTGTGTGTGCGTGTGTGAGTGTGTGTGTGAGAAACAGGAAGTGATCCTCTCCACTTCCTGTATTTGCTGCTCTTTAGAATCATGCCCATATAAGGCGTTTAGAAGCTGCAGCTCAGATGGAGGTAAAACCACTCAGAACCAGACTGTCAGAGGTCAGGGGTCAGAGGTCAGGGGTTAGGGTTATTTTTCCTGGTTATTGGTCAGACAGGTTTGATATTTCTGCTCTTTTCTCTGTCAGATAAACAGGAAGTCTGAAAACAGGAAGCAGCAACGTCGCTGCTCCTGATTGGCTGATTTTTAAGGAAATTCAGAGTCAAAGCTGCTGTAAAAAGCACAGACAGCAGAACAAGACTTTCCCGTTTCCTGCAGCACCTAAATGCAACAACCACAGCGGCGGCGGCTCCACCCGCCCGTGTTGACACGGAGAGTGAATGGAACATGGTTGGAACACGCCCAGACGTCTGAACCGCCATGTTCTCTGACAGAGTCCGGAAAGTTCTGAAACCTGAGAAAAACATCAGCCAATGAGGCGAGGCGTGTCAGCGTTACACGTGTTCTGATGGCTGCCACAATAGCTGACAGAACACGTCCACACATGTCAAACATGTCAAACATGCCCAAACACGCCAATGTTTGAGGAAAAACGCCAAAGCCCTGCAAAGCTCAGACGAACAGGAAGCAGCAAGCGAACCTCTGACAGAAAGCTGGGTGTGTGTGTGTGTGTGTGTGTGTGTGTGTGCGTTACCGTGATGTTATTCAGGCCGGGGCTGCTGGCCCACACGCTCTCCTGTCCAGGGAGACGTCCAACGACGGCCGCCTCAGTGGACAGCAAGGATCCGTCCTCGGCCCGAGCCAACAGGTTTTCGATGTACTGCTGCCATGACATCCTGAATACACACACGCACATGCATGCACACACGCACACACACACACACACACATTGAGCAGTAACTCAGAAATAAACTAAGAACAAACAGGAAATAAGAAAATCCAGAAGTTTGAAGGTAAATTAGTGTGTGTGTGTGTGTGTGTGTGTGTGAGCTCACCTGTCCAGGTATTCTCTGAGCCGTGCAGCAGAACACGAAGAAACAAGTCGAGTGAAGCAACAAGGAAGACGAGTCGAATTTTATACGCCTGAACCACTCCCAGCCTGCAGGGGACTTCCTGTCTCTCTCTCTCTCTCTCTCTGTCTCTCTCTCTCTCTCTCTCTGTCTCTCTCTGTCTGTCTCTCTGTCTCTGTCTGTCTCTCTCTCTGTCTCTCGTCCTTAAATGTTGACCACGAGTCGTCTACATAAAATTATTTTTTCATTTTGAACTAAACAAATTCTGATATTAAAATATGAAACATAAATTATGACCTTTGACCTCTGCTTCGTGGTTTTAACCTCCTGGACTGCTGCTGGTTTGATTGATCCAGGTCACATGACCAGGATCTGTGAAGATGATGATCATAGTGTGAACCCTCCCCCATACACACACACACATACACACTCACTCACACACACACACATGCACACACACACGCACACATACCTGAGCCGGTCTGGACGTGTGTGATGGAGGCGGAGACTCGCAGGCGGAGCGACATGTTAAAACTTGGTGGATGTGCTGATGTGGAATCATAGAACACGCCACAGTCGTGGCACATGCATGTTATGTACTCTGTGTACTGCAGGACTCGTGTGTGTAGGGAGGCGTGGCCTTATCACGACCGCAGCATAAAGGTTTCCTGTGGAAAATGCTAAAACGCTAAATTATATCCCGCCAAGTTACCATGGCAACGATTCCACATTCGGCTGAACGACCAGCAGGCACTTTTTCTACCGGAACACGTGTGACGGGAAGAGTAGAAGCAGTATTACTGCAGTACTGTGAGTAACAGCAGTAGTACAGCTCAGGCTAACCCGCTGGTCAGTCAGCATGCTGACCTTTGACCCTGGGACAGTTTGTCTGAAACAGGTCAGGAATTTAAAACATGAAGGACCATCAGCCAGCTCTCATATGTGTGTGTGTGTGTGTGTGTGTGTGTTAGAGAGGGCGNTTATGTGTGTGTGTGTGTGTGTGTGTGTGTGTGTGTGTGTTAGAGAGGGCGTGCTGCTCAGATGGACGAGTTTATACAAGCCAAGAGCTGCAGTATGCACACCCTCAGGGAAACACACACACACACACACACACACACTAGTACCAATATTCTAAGCTGGTGTTTGTACTCGTGAGGACTGTTAAAGTTTGTGCTGAACTGTAGAACACTGATGTAAACAGCAGTAGTACAAACTGTAGTACCAGCAGCATTAGCAATCGTACAAATACTAGTACCAGCAGCAATAATATCAGCAGTAGTACAAACTGTTGTACCAGCAGCATTAGCAGAAGTACAAACTGTATTAGCAGCGGGAACAACAACATTAGAAGTACTGCAAACAGCAGTAGTAAGTAGTATATAGCAGCAGTAGTTGTTGTACCAATACTAGTAGCAGTAATTATGTTATCAGTAGAAGTCGTACCAGTAGCAACTGTAGTAGCAGCATAAGCAGTATTAGCATCATTAGCAGAATGATCTGCATGAGCATCATTAGCAGCATGAGCACCATTAGCATCATTAGCAGCATGATCTGCATTAGCATCATTAGCAGCATGAGCACCATTAGCATCATTAGCAGGATCATCAGCAGCATGAGCACCATTAGCATCATTAGCAGCATGAGCATCATTAGCATCATTAGCAGCATGATCTGCATTAGCATCATTAGCAGCATGAGCACCATTAGCATCATTAGCAGGATCATCAGCAGCATGAGCACCATTAGTAGCATGAGCAGCATTAGCATCATTAGCAGCATGAGCACCATTAGCATCATTAGCAGGATCATCAGCAGCATGAGCACCATTAGTAGCATGATCTGCATTAGCATCATTAGCAGCATGAGCACCATTAGCATCATTAGCAGCATGATCTGCATTAGCATCATTAGCATCATTAGCAGCATGAGCACCATTAGCATCATTAGCAGCATGAGCACCATGAGCGGCATTAGCAAAAGCAGCAACAGTGTAGAAATATCAATGTAGCAGTATTAGCATTAGCAGCAGTGTTTAATGTGAATCTCATGTGAACCATCTCAGAAACTACACACACACACACACACTTCCTGTCACTAACGGTAAACTTTGGTTTCCTGACTCAAGTCAAGAGAACGAGGGCGAGCAACAAGAGGAAGTGGTCTCTCTCTCTCTCTCTCTCTCTCTCTCTCTCTGTCACACACTGAGTTGCTGCTGAACACGTGTGTGTGTGTGTGTGTGTGTGTGTGTGTGAAAGCATTTCTCTTTCATGGTAAGCGCTGAGGCAGATGACTGAAGCTGTCAGTGTGAATAAATAACAAAAAACATACTGATGAAGGCAATCAATAATCAATAATGTAAATGTCAGGTTTGTAATGAAAGCTGTGTTCTGATTGGACAGATTTGACTGCAGTCATGTCGTATCTGTTTCACTCACTTCCTGTCTCAACATTCTACTTCCTGTTCTCTCTCTCTCTCACTCACACACACACACTTCCCCTCCTGCTGTCACAGAGTCGTTAACGCCTTATTAGGAAACTCTTCACTTTAGGAACAAGGACATAAGAAGGTTCCTAGTTAGGACATGAAGACAGAGTGAGCTTGCTAATTTTAGGAAGCTTCCTAGTTACAGAACAAGGATAAAAGAAGCTTCCTAGATAGGGAACAAGGAGAAATAAAGCCTCCTTCTCTTCTTCTTTTCCTTTGGGCTTTCCCTTCAGGGGTCACCACAGCGAATCATCTGCCTCCATCT
>VXCM01009283.1:0-13526 GCA_014773175.1 Lucifuga dentata | reverse complement strand
AACGTAACATGTATGAAAATTAAATATATTAGGCTCAAACATGCAAAATGGACGGTATGGTCCTTTGATAAAGAGGCTCGATCACCTACAGTTAAAAAATATCAGATCTTTATCCCAGAAATGTACCTTTTTCTTATGTAATTGTTGTAAACTATTCAGGATGGCGTTACTTGAGAACAAATTAGCAAATATTACTTTAAAGACATGTAAAATCCAGATTAAAACACAGATTAAACCTGTTTGTCATCTGTCAAACCTATTTATTTTCTCTGGCTTTTACGTGCTCTGTATCCGTATTTTATGTCTGAAATTCATCTTTCATGCATTCATGTGCTTTGTATTTGTGATTTAATCACCATAATTTAATTCAAATATTAGATTTTTTTAATTTAATTTATTTTACTGCATGTTATTTTTTATCTTTTGTTTATTGGTCTTTGACATACAGTATATTGGTATTGTGTGTAAAGCACTTTGTAACCTTTATTTTGAAAAGTGCTGTTTGAATAAAGTTATAAATAAAGCGGCAGAAAAGTCCCTGAATCGTGTGATAAAGTCTTTAAAATGGCTGCAGATTCTTCCTCCAACATGCCAGACTCAGAAAGTGGCGGAATTCCTCTTTCCACCCGTCAAATTACAGGGATCTGGACCCGACAAAATGACGCCGCAACTCCAGCAGGTACGCTGGCGTCACGCAGAGATTAGTCAGGTGTGCTGAGGTGCGAAAGAAAGTGGGAGGGTTTTAATTTCTCTCTAAAACTCTGAGAAAATTGAATGTGAAATTGTCCAATTAATATTATTAATTCCTGTGGACAATTCCTCCCCTCTCCTAAAATGAAAGTATCGTTTTTCCAGTTTGGGAATTCTGAAAAGGTAAAAGCAAAGTCGTCCTGACAACGTCTCCGACCACGTCGTGCAGGCTGGGTGGAATGAAGCGTAAAGAGAATCCTGCTGATGGACGTTCCATGAGGTCGTTGCTGTAAATGAACCTGATTGAAAGTAATTTCCTAAGCTATTTACTCAAAGAACCCAATTAAGGCCAAATCTGGTTGTTAGAAGAATCTGCATATAAAAAAGAGAGTTATTGGGGGGGAAAAAAAAATCAATAATTTTTCATTTAAGTACTCAAAAAAAAAAAANAAAAAAAAAAAAAAAACAATGGAGAGTTTTAATCAATCCATGAGGGAAACTGTGATTTCTATAATTAGAATTGTGGATCCTCAGTTCTGCCTGAGTTGGATCCTCAGTTTGAGTCTCTTTCCTGTCAAATCCACAGTAAAGGATCCACATTCATCTGATATCCAGCTCCAGTTTCACTTTCACAGCGCTCGTGTCACAGCAGCGCTAACATTAGCTTCACGTCCACAAACTCATCACACGTCTGCCCAACACCAAAACCAAACTTCTGCTGCTACATCACTGTCACAAAATGCTAATTTAGTTTTTTTCCAGCAGTGAAAACTCTCAGCCATGCTGCTCACCGGATATGACTCCAAGTTATTAGATATTTAATAAAACAGCTAAAAGACAATTTTAAAAACAAGTGAGCAAGAATAAATAAGTAAAAATGTCCATTAAAATGAAAAAAAAAGAAGAAACTCAAACAATGTTTTGGTTTAGAGGATGATAAATATGTATGAGCAGCATTCAGGGTGGGTTTTTTTTTCAGACCTGTCAATCGTTTGATCTGGTCTGAATCAAGAACTAAATCATTACGATATTGGATTTCTTGGTTCTTCACTTTTTTCTTCATCTAAACCCAAACTCTCAGCCTCTCATGTCCCTCGCCCTCATGCCACAAAAACAGCCGNCCGCCCAGCCTCTCAGCGGCTTCAAAGGCCTCCTCTGGGACCAGGACTGCTTCCAGCTCGTATGTTAATGCCTGGAAATTAACCAGGCACAGCACAGGCGCATCACGGATGAAAAGAGCATGAGTCAACAGCACAAAACACACGTAAAAGCCACCGTGAGCTCCCGTGCATCAAAACATGTCCCATCCGGAAACTTCCAGTAAAAACAGGAATTAAAGGATGTTTCATGAGCGTGTTTTAACATGATTCAGTCACATCTTTTTGTCCTCTCAAAGAAAAGTCAGCATATCAAGCGCCATCTGCACAAGATTATTCCACTTTTTAAAATACATTATTCAGTCGTCTTTTCACTGCTGTTTGGATCACCTGTGGGGGGGCGGNGTGGGGGGATTGGTTGGGATAACCTTAACCTTTGATGCATTATACCTCCAGCTAAAATTAAACTTTGTTAGGTGGAAAAAAAAACCCACTATGTAGCTTACAGCATGTAGCTTGTAGCATACAGCATGTAGCATATGGCATGTAGCATACAGCATCTAGCTTGTAGCGTACAGCATGTAGCTTGTAGCATAGAGCATGTAGCATGTAGCTTGTAGCATACAGCATGTAGTACGTAGCTGTCTACACCCTCCATAGGACAACAGTGGGATTGCAGCACTGGGAACACTGGGAACTGGACATTCCAGTTGGGAGATTGATATCAGCACTGGTCTTGGTTGATCTCTGGATATTTGTTTGTCTGTTTTATAGTTGTTAATGGTGCAATTTTCCAAAGTCCATTTTTGTAGGAAGTCACAAAGAGACGACCACGAGTCATTTAGCCAAACCTGCATTCAGCTCCACCTGTCGATGTTTCTCTAACAGAGCGCTCCAGCTTTATCCCCCTCACTATGCGGTGCAGGGCTTCTTCCGGCTCTGCCAGCTCCACCCGTGGTGGCGGTGTGAATGTGCACACCGTGCGAACGTGCACGCCGTGCAGAAAGGTCAGGCTGGATTAGACTCTGCTGAGCCGCCATGGCGCCTGCAGACATGAGCTGTGAGCTCCCGCTGGCCTTCCAGAATCCTCTGTGACAGCAGCAGGCTTCAGGATCCATGNAAATCAACACACATCCACCATCACGGCAACGCTGCTGCACCTCAGGCTGCATCAACACAACATCTTCAGCAAACGTTACGGTTTTACTTCAGAGGTTTTGTTACTGCTCTGTGTGTGTGTGTGTGTGTGTGTGTGTGTGTGTGTGTGTGTGTNTGTGTGTGTGTGTGTGTGTGTGTATGTGTGTGTGTGTGTGTGTGTGTGTGTGTGTTGGGCCTGGCTGGAGATCTGGATTTTAACCCTCTGGAGTCTACAGACTTTTGACACATTGTTTGGTGATTTTTGGAGGTTTTCTTGTATTTTCTAGAATCTTATAGAATTATTGAGAAAATTGAAAACTACTTCATGACTTATTTTGGATTTTTAAATTTTTTTTTAGCTAAATTCTTTTAGATTAGATTTTTTTTGAGACTGGATTTTAACAGGAGTGTGATTGGATGGTATCAGGGTCCGGTCCACATAAAGCTNTTTCTTGAATGAATAATGTTCTTGAAAAATTGATTTGAGACTGGATTTTAACAGGAGTGTGATTGGATGGTATCAGGGTCCGGTCCACATAAAGCTGCAATGCTTAAGCCAGGAAATTCTCAAGTGGGTTTAAAACCTGTAAAAATGTACAATGACATAACGAAATAGTAACTTCAAACCAATAATAGCATGTTTATGATTTATGATAAAATCTTTAAGAATATCATCCATCAGAGATTGCGCTGTACTGTTTCGTTTTGGAAGTCAGCCTTTTCCGTTTAAGTGGAACTCTGCCTGACGACATCAGGAGCTCCACTTCCTGAACCAGTTTTAAACCAAATTGAAAACTTGGCTGAAAGCTACTATTGTCACTGACTCTGGACTTTCTGGACTCTTTGCACTTTATCTGCTGTGCTGCTTTTAAATCTGAGTTGTTCCTTTAGAGTGATTTGTTGTTACTCGTCTTGTATTTTTTTTTGGCGTAGCTAGTCTTAGTGTTGGTATGGATTCTTTTTTACATGCCAAGGGAGATAGAAATTAGCTCTAAGCTAACTCTGGTGCAGTACATCAAATGGTAACATTTATAACATCGTAATTAATTAACTATTTAATGTTAATTAATTAACATCATCATGGTCCCTTTTAAATAAATAAATAAATGTTAACTGTCATATTAAAGGTAAAACCACAGAAGTGGAGAGTATTTTTAATCATGTCATTTCATTAATTAATTTCTTTTTGCCAGTTAGGGAGAGTTATTATGTATATCAGAACCATTTCTTGAGCCAAAATCAAGATGTGGAAATTCTGACATGTTATTTAGTCTGAATAAAATTATTGATTAAAAACTAACTAATAAAAATGAGGATAAATTTTGAGGTCAGTGTGGGTAATTTAAAAAAAATCACATGTAGTGAAAATAACCACCATTCATAAAGCTTCTCCTACGTTAATCAGCAAACTGACACGTCGTTGTCAGGTGCATCTCAGGTAAAAGCTAACGAACGTGTTAATGAGCCGCTTCATAACAAGAGCCACGATTTAAACTCCTTCACCTGCTGTCAGAGAGAAATTGACATGACAAATAAAACAAGAAACCTAAATCCTCCATCTTTATATCAAAAGTGGAGAGTGAAAAAAATTTAATATATAAACAATACACACACACACACACACATATATACATATATAAAAACAAACAATTTGATCCATCAAATTGGTTATTCAAGCAGCTAAACAATAAATTTCATCATCAAAAAATAACATTAACGATAAATCTCTCACTTTTACCGTCCTCATATGTCCTAAGCGTGCGTGTATGTGTGTGTGTGAGTGTGCGCATGTGAGTTGGCGTGTCATTGCTTGGCATGGTATTACATACGTGTTGAAACAGTGCATAAAAATAAAACTAAAAATACTCCCTGCCTGCTTCAGCCAACAGAGACGGGAATTCAGCCTGCAATAAACTCGATTGTATTTCCTTTACGCGGCTCCTTAGGACGCCCACACGGTCCTCAGGCAGCGTCCGTCCATTCTTCCGTCCCACTAATACGGGAAAGCTGCAACAAAAACGTCAATTTAGAGAAGCGGGGAAAGCGGCTGCGGTCCCTGTCCTCTTTAGTGGCTGTAAATTTACGTGCCATTGATTTCCTCTCAGCCTGTCTCAGCGCTGTCTGTGTTTAAAGGACCATACCGGTGATTTTGCATGTTTGAGCCCAATAAATACACTTTGTGACCGCCAACCATTTTCCAAAACATAAAACTGTATTTTCTAATCGAATCTTTTTTCTAGTAGAATCTTTCAAAATCAAAAGTTCAGGTGATACAATTCAATTGCAATTGTTATTTCTTGTAAAAGCCGTCGTCTCTTTTCTCTCTATCCGGAACTATATTCCCTGGCAGAGGAATACATTTTCTTCCATGTAGCTCCGTGTTGAATCGGTAAAATTAAATAACTTGGTTGATCAGCTTTTACATTTCAGAAACGTTCTGAAACTGCAGCACCATCAGCAGCTTCCAGAAGCGTTGGTCTGCAGAGAGATTTGACCTCACGCCTTTTTTCCTTGACGTGTTGTAGCTCCTTGTCTGATTAGTCTGGACGAATATTGGAGAAGGAGTCTGAGATTTTAAACCCCGACCCTGCTGTTTTGTCTCTGACTCATGCTCCGTGTGGGATTATCTCTGTTTTTCACGGTCATTTAGACCCGTCAAATATCCAGGAGTTTTATCAATACGGCCTCAAGTCCATTGAAGGTGATTTTCCACTTGATTTCCCACTGAATTAATTAGATCTGGATGGAGAGAAAGGCCGGCTATTGAGTCGAGGGTGAAACGCTCATTAAAACCAGCGGTATCTAACATTGCATTCTCCTCTTTCTCTTCTTTCTTTACATTTTGTGTGAACATATACAGTATATGTATATATTACACAATTAAACAGTGTAGAATGCTATTAAAGCATGTGTGTAAACTGTTGTATATTTAAATATCACTTAATCTGTCATTCCGTGACCTTTGACACCAAAAATATCTTGTAACTGGAGCTCTAAAGTTTATTTTATGTTTGACGCGTCTGTGCAGACACACAGGAAGACACGCCCCCTTGCATGCCATCTTGTCGCCTGTCCACATACATCGGATTGGTAACTCTGTGTGGACGTTTTAAAAGGTTTGTAAATATGACCATCTGTACGACTCCTTAAAGCAGTCGTCCTCAAAGTCTGGATCCAGACCGAACCACAGCTGTCTCCGGACTCTGAGCAATGTATTATTGTATTATCTGCGAGACATCGCTGCGACTCAATGAGTCAAAATTCTCTGCTTTCTCAGAGTGGAGAAAGCGAAACCAAATGTCCGACTGCTCCGCTGTCTGTGTGAGAATTTCTGCTCTGCTTTGGTTTGGTCCAATCACATTCAGCATCCTGTCATCTCCATGCAACGATGTTGGGCTCAATGAGAGTGACAGCATTGACAGTAGATAGCGCAGCTAGTTTCATCAACTCAGCACCTTAAATTCCTGGTAAAAATTAGGATCCCAATCCGACCTTAACAAACGGACCCTTGTCTTATTGAAAATGTTCTTTGTGGACCTTTAAGGTTTGTACTGAGAACCCCTCATTATGACAGTCAAGACGAACAATTCCTGATGTAAAATCTCTCAAAATCTTAGAAAAGAAGAAACTTTGTGCTGGAAAAATTTAAGAAGTCGACCTTCTCCTCTTCCTCTTGTTGCCACAACAGCAGCAGCAGTAAACAAGCAGCTCCACCTCAGGAAAACAGACGTTTTAGGGTAATATCAGGAGAAAAACTGTGCAGAGCATGAAGCTCATCAGGTTTCATGTCAGCTCGTGTCTGAGCAGAAAGCATAATTCAGCATATTTCAGCATAATTCAGCATAATTCATCTTTAAGACTGGTTATGGATTTGAGTGACCCTGTTCTTTAAAAATGAAAGTCAAATCAGAATCCAACCACATTGAATTCTGTTTTTGCTCTAAGACTAACATTTAAAAAAAAAAAACAAACAACATCCACCAAAACCCAAGAGAAAAACCGACCAATCAGCAAACACATATATTTATATGTGCTATGATGTTGTTTTTTTATCTTAATCTTAACTTTTTCAATCTTTTTTTTTTTTTTTTTTTTTTTTGCCAAAATCAACTAATCTTAACTTAAAAAAAGGGGCCAAAATTTGATTAAAAATGATAATACAATAACCGGGATGTAAACTGGATAATAAAAAGACATTTTGCAGGGTAAACACGAGTTTAGACTTTTTAAAGTAAATTTGAGAGATTCCATCATCAGATCATTTTCAGAATCTCTTGTCTCCATTTTACCTTGTTTCTTTTAATTTTAGCAGAAATCAATTCTGAGCCGTCCTCGCCATGAGAGGACCCTGTTTACCGTAAACCGTCTGCTTCTAGCAGGAAATTCTGGTTTTGAATGATTAGGGACACAAAATACAGGTTAAAGGACCGTACCACCCATTTTGTATGTTAGAGCCTAATATATTCAATTTTAATACATGTTACATTACTGAAAATCCTTTCCCAAAGGATAAACCAGGATAAACCTTATGGAAATAAGGAAAAACTGTATTTCAGCTTTTCTGATATTTTGCTAAATCTCTTAATCTTTCAAAATCAAATATTCAAGTGATACACCCACCTTAAAAATCCATGTTTCTCCTGCTAATAGTTACACAGCCTTATGAAGTCACGGTCCTTTAAATTTTTCCATAAACGCAGGTCTTCTTTTGGGACTATATTCCCCGGTGGAGGCATACATTCACTCCACGCTTTTTATTGAGCTTAAACACTAAAATTACATAACTTCTAAAAAAACCTGAATACACGTCTTGTTGGTGATGATGGATTACCTATCCCAAGAACGTTTACAGTATCAACAAGTTGATTTTAATAGAGAATGAACTGAAACCAATGGAGGTCTGGAAGGTAGGAAAAACATTTTTAATTCACCATTCCAGTAGTATGCTTTGGGAAATGATTGTCAGTAACATAATATGTATGAAAATTGAATATATTAGACTCAAACATGCAAAATAGCCGGTATGGTCCTTTAAACCAATCTGTTCCCTTTAAAAAAAAACATTTTTATCAATAAAGACTGAATCTGACTCCACAACACCAACATACCTCGTCCACATTCTCGAAAGCGTTGATGATGTCATACGGCAGGCAGGACAGCAGGTCGATGACGAACCAGGTCTTCAGGTAGTTCATGCGGATCAGCTTGGGGTCGGAGATGACCTCGCCGCCGGGCCCCACGAAGGTGGTGTGGAAGTTGAGGACGATGTCGACCAGGAAGATGACGTCCACTACGCTGTCCAGCACCAGCCACACGATGTTGTTCTGCTTGGTTTTGAAGGAGACGTTGTAGGGAACCATGATGGCTGTGTAGAAGGTGAGGATGAGGATGACCCAGTCCCACGTGGTCTTAAAGGTGCAGTAGTGCAGGATGATGTGGGGCGGAGTCTTAGGGGCCTCCTGCTTATACTGAGGGAGAATGTCCGAGTTCAGCTGCAACACCTTGGNAGAGAGACAGAGAGAGAGAGAGGGAGAGAGGGGGGAGAGAGGGAGGGAGATAGAAAGAGGGAGAGGGACAGATAGAGAGAAAGACAGAGGGAGGAACAGAGAGGGGGGGACAGATAGAAGGAGAAAGAGAGGGAGGGAGAGAGAAAGAGAGAGGAGGAGGGAGAGAGGGGAGAGACAGACAGAGGGGAAGAGAGAGAGAGAGGGGGAGAGAAAGAGAGAGTTGCCCAGAGAAATTGTTCATCAACATCTCGTTTGCGTTAAAGGATTATTCTGGTGATTTTGGAAGTCTGAGCCCAATAAACAGACCTCACATACATGTTATGTTACTGACAACCATTTTCCAAAACATAAAACTAGAGTAGTAAATACTAGAATTGTTTTTCCTACCTTCCACACTGCCACTGATTTCAGTTCATTCCAGTTCGCAATAAAAATCAACTTGTGGAGACTTGAAACGTGCTGAGATAAATAATCCATCACAGCAAAACGTTTTTTATTTCGTACAAGTTAATTAATTTAACCGCTTCAACACGGAGCTACACGGAAGAAAATGTATGCCTCCGCCAGGGAAAATAGTCCCAGGAGAAGACAACTTCTACAGAGAAATTAAAAACAAACGTGCCTTCTACATTCAGCTGAACGTGTTAGTAGCAAAATATTGAATTTTAAGGTGCGTGTATCACCTTTAAAGATTGATTTTTTAAGATTTTTTGATTTGGAAAAATAACAGGAAAACTAAACACAGTTTTATTGGAAAATGTTTGTCAGTAACATGTATGCAGGTAATCTTTATTGGCTTAAACGTGCAAAAAGCATGGTATGGTCCTTTAAAATCATCTACATCATTATCGCCACCATCATCACCATCTTTATTTTCTTCATATCGCCGTCCTCATCGACAGCAGCAGCCTTTCAGATGCATCACCTGCAATCTCTACTGAGCGCGCTCAGAAGATTACGCAACCCTCAGCCAGCCAGCCAACTTTATTAGCTTGTTACACTGTTTCTTCTTTCTCTGCTCCCTTCATTTCTTCCTTCCTTTGGTCATCACTCGCTTCTTTCCTGCCTTTATATCTCTTCCTTCCCTTTTTATCTCTTTTCCTCATCATTCCGTCTTTCCTCTCGCAACACGTTTCTCCTGCGGCTTCACCTTTTGTCTGTTTTCCTTCCTTCTTTACCTTCTTTTCTTCTCTCTCTCTCTCCCCTGCCTTCCTCTTTCTTTGCATCTTTCGCTTCATGCTCTTTGCTTCCATCCTTCCTCTCTCTCTGCTTTCCTCCCTCTATCCATCCTGGTTTCTTCCTGCTTCCTTTCTCTCTTCTGTCACCTTTTTCTTTTCTCCCATCCTTTTTTCAACTTGTTTATCCTTTTCTCCCTTTAATATTCCTCTTGTTTCTACCTTCATTTTGTCTTACTCTTTCTTTTTTCCTGTTTTATGCTTTCTTTTTCCTGCTTCTTTCTTTCACTCTTTCCTCTCCCTCTCTCACTTCTCCTTTCCCTCCTTTCCCGTGTCCTTACTTCCATCTCCCTTTCCATCCTCTCCTGTCTCTCGTATCTCCCTCCACACCTTGCTCTCCTTCCTCCTCCTCTCCTCCCTCCGTCCTTGCCCTCCTCACCTTTAAACCTCGCAGGAAGCAACACGTCGCCTCGNCTCTCCTCCCTCCGTCCTTGCCCTCCTCACCTTTAAACCTCGCAGGAAGCAACACGTCGCCTCGTCTGCTGAGCGGCGACGCTCAGAGAGATTCTGATTAAAGCTCAAACTTCATGAATAAAACAGCTGCGTGAGCGCCGGCAGAGGAAGAAGGAAAAAGACGCGAGCCTCCTCCCCAAAATCCATTTTCTAAATTTTCCAGCAGTCACAATCACCGCGAGTGCTCACGCGGCCTCCGAGTCTCCACCCGCCATGAAATATTCATGAAGCTGCCATCCAGGAGCTCAGCATTCCCGGGAAGAGATGCACCGCTGAGTCAAACCACCGCAGTTCCTTGGAAGTTAGCCTGTGTGTGTGTGTGTGTGTGTGTGTGTGTGTGTGTGTGTGTGCGTGTGTGCACGCGTGTAAGGAAGTATGCTTGCATGACCCTGTCTTCCTGTGTACGTGTGTGTGTGAGCTCCAATAGGAAGATGAACCCTTCATGTTAAAGGACCATACCACCCATTTTGCATGTTTGAGCCTAATATATTCAGTTTTCATACATGTTACGTTACTGACAATCATTTCCCAAAGGATAAAACCGTATTTCAGCTTTCCTGATATTTTGCTAAATCTCTTAATCTTTCAAAATCAAATATTCAAGTGATACACCCACCTTAAAAATCCATGTTTCTCCTGCTAATAGTTACACAGCCTTATGAAGTCACGGTCCTTTAAATTTTTCCATAAACGCAGGTCTTCTTTTGGGACTATATTCCCTGGTGGAGGCATACATTCACTCCACGCTTTTTATTGCGCTGAAACACTAAAATTACGTAACTTCTAAAAAACCTGAATACACGTCTTGTTGGAGATGATGGATTACCTATCCCAAGAACGTTTACAGTATCAACAAGTTGATTTTAATAGCAGAATGAACTGAAACCAATGGAGGTCTGGAAGGTAGGAAAAACATTGTTAATTCGCCGTTCCAGTAGTATGCTTTGGGAAATGATTGTCAGAAACGTTACGTGTATTAAAATTGAATGTATTAGGCTCAAACATGCAAAATGGACGGTATGGTCCTTTACACTTTTGATCATGAGATTAAGGTGAAATGTGCAGAAATAACTCACCTTAAGAAGTAAAACGGCTTCATTTGATCCCTAACGGACCAAATAACATAGTCAACTTAATTTGTAAACATAAATAACATAATATAAATAAACATATAAAAAAACTTTAATTATAACATAATTAAAGGTTTATTCAAGCAGCTTTTCTCCTCATAATTAGGAATTAAGGGATATTAGTTAAAGGCATTTAAAGCATTTCAAGGGTTTTTGCATTCGCTTATCAAACTATGTGATCAAACTATGAATTTGATCAAACGATAATAAAAAATATATAAAATTAGATTTAATATCTGTAAAGAAAAAACGGCTTGAATAGTAATGAAAATAAAATTTTCTCAAAGCAGTAAACCATTAAAAAATAAATTAAAATCAATTAAAAAAACATATTTCAGAGAAAATGTATACAAAAAAATCTATGGTGCTTAAAACAAGGTATTGTATAATATGTTTAATATTTTCACCTGATATATTACATTAAAAAAATACTTTTCAATATGCAAGACAAATTTTACACGTAAACCAAACTGTAAAAACTGAGGTGAAAGTTCTGTTTCTGTTTCATGAAAATAAACTTTAAAACATCATAATCTGCACTTTTAACAGGGTTTGTCTATTTGTTTCTACATGTTATGAGTGAGTCATTAAAAAAAGATCAGGATTATGGAAATGTGTTTGCAGGGTGTTAATTACTAAATTATTAAACACAATTATGAAACGTGTGTGTAGGATGATAAGTAATTAGCTTGAGGTTTGCTAGTTTTTATATGAGCTTTTTGGTGCAGAAATAATGCAATGTGCAGAGTTGCTAAAGTGACATTTTCACAGTGTGTAAGTGTGTTTATGCACAGTATGAGGTGTGTATTTGTGCTGTGTGTGTGCGTGTGTTCACCTCAGCCAGCCTGGACTGCTTATGGGTGACTTCGTGCTTGCTGATGGGTGCGAGCTGCTGCAGCGTGCTGCGGTTGTTGGTGAGCACTCGGGTCAAACGTGCAAACTTGGTCCATCCTTCAGGAATAAAACATTTATCAGAACTTACAGCATGTAAAATAATAAATTAATTTAAAAAAATTATAACTTACAGCACGTAAAAAAATAATTAAAAAATTATAACTTACAGCATGTAAAAAAATAATTAAAAAATTATAACTTACAGCATGTAAAATAAAATAATAATAATAATAATAATAATAATAATAATAGCTTACAGCACATTCATCGCCACATAACTGACTTTGAAAATGTACATCAGACTGCAGTGAGCCACGAAAAAAATTATTTCCAATTAAAGTAAGCATAAATTGTGTGAAGGTGAAAAACAGCCTGTAAAGGACCATACCAGTGGTTTTGCATGTTTGAGCCCAATAAATACAACCCGCATACATATTACAATACTGACAACCGCTGCCCCCTCCCAAAAAAAAAAAAAAAAAAAAAAAAATACAGCTGGAGCGGTACATTTTAGAATTGTTTTTCCTACCTTCCAGACTGCCACTGGTTTTTAAATCATTCCAGTACGCTACAAAAAAATCTTGAGATTGATAATTCATCACCACGAATACAATGTCTGTTACATTTTTTGTTGAAGTAACTAGTTACACAGAAGAAAACGCACACTTCCACCAGAGAATATAGTCATATAATAATATAGTCATATTGTATAATAAATAGCAAAATGACCGAGCCTTCAACATTTGGACATACTGTACATATTAGCAGCAAAATATTGAAATTTAAGGTGTGTGTGTCGCCTTAACATTTGATTTTTGGAAGATTTGGCAAAGTAACTGGAAAAATAAAATGCTGTTAAATGTTTTGGAAAATGACTGTCAGTAACGTAACGTAACGTAACGTAAATACAGGTAGTATTTACTGGACTTAAACAGGCAAAATCACCGGTATAGTCCTTTAACCCTTAAAGCGTTCCATTAATGTCAATTTTTGTGCAAATCTAAACTTTCCTCATATTGTAATTACCATTTATTGCCCATGTCAAATAAACATGAAAACTAATGACTCTTACAGAACTGGTCTGTTTCTCTGGAAAACAAAATTTCTATTTCATGTCAATCATTTATAGATCTGTATTCGTCCGTCTGTTCCTCAACTCTGCGACTTTCTGCTGCACCGTTTCAATGTCAAACTGCTTCCTGTTTACACTTTCATCATCTCCTCATAATCACTTCCCGCAGGAAAACTTTCATAAAAGCTGAATATTTTGCATTTTAGAGGAAAAAAACGACATTTCCTGACGACATCTTTAAAGTACTTCTTCTTTTCTTTTCGGCTTTCCCTTCAGGGGTCACCACAGTGAATCATCTGCCTCCATCTAAC
>VXCM01009282.1:12360-27929 GCA_014773175.1 Lucifuga dentata | reverse complement strand
GTTTTATCCTTTGGGAAATGATTGTTAGTAACGTAACATGTATGTAAATTGAATATATTAGGCTCAAACATACAAAATGGCCAGTATGGTCCTTTAAAGACTTTCAACAAACAAATAAAAGCCATCAAGCGCTTCAATATTTAAATCCTTTGAACTTCAAGCGGACAGATCCAAACACAATAAGATGAATGTGGCGTTTAGCACAGGTAGTGTCTGAACAGGTGAAGCTAAAGGAAACCAGCAGCATGTTAAACGTGTCAGACGTGTCGCTGAGCTACAAGCAGCAAAAAGAAACACAGATTTTAATACTGGGTGACTGTCAGCGTGACGCAACGCTGCATCAACCATGATGCGTACTGCAGTATGGAGTAAGTCCTTACGATGTGTTCGAACTAAAGTACGTTTTATAGTTTTGTAGATTCACGCCGGCGCTACAGACGCAAAGCTGACAGGTAGCTTTTTGCAGAAGGCAAAGTCTGAGTACAGAGCTGTGATGATGTAAGACGCAGCAACAGATAAATCCCTGGTGTACCCCTGACAGTCTGCATCTGGATTTGAACCAGCAGCTGCTCCACATTCAAGGAACCAAACAGGGGTTAGCATGTAGCATGTAGCCTCACATCCTCTGCTTTAGTTGAAGTGTAGAACATAAACGTGTTTCAGGTGAATATATTATTGAGACGTTGTGCGATCGCAGATAATTCCAGAAAGTGCTGAAGTAATCCCCTGATTTTAATTTCTCTTTTTTCTTTCTTAACAGTGCCATCCTTTACTTTCACACCTACAGGTAAGACCTCTGACTTATTTTTTTAACTTTACCTTCCTGCTTGTCTGAGTGTCATCTGTTTTTATTCCAGCCAGACATTTCTGCGTGAAACACGTCTGTTACAGCGACAAACAGCTCAATTTCTGCCACTTTAAGGAGCCAATCACCTGTGCAGTTTAAAAATCCATCTGAGAAGAAGTATTCCACATGTTAGGGGTAGTGTCAGAACATAATGCTTAAAGAGCAGCTAAAACTGGTGCTGACTTGATCAAAGAGCTGCTGAAAACCTCAGAAGGGATTTAGGAGAATGACACACCAACACAGCAATTAGATAAGTGAGGAGCTGAGCAGGTTATCTGAGATTTGAAGTGACACAGCGTAAACAGATAAAAGAAGAAAAAGCTGCTTACGCTCCTCTGCCACCCTCCCCTGCACGTTTATCCATCTGATATCCATGTCAGAGGTGTGGGCAGTGCTGGCTGCAGAGGAGAAGGTGCAGCAGCGTCAGACAAAGATGCCTTGTGTGTGTGTTTGTGGTTTGGCCGTTAATCCGTCTGATCTGAACAGGGGGAGTTTTGTTTCTGCCTCCAGGCTTTCAGTCACCTCTAATCATTCTACTGTTTCATGACCTGCTGCAAATCTTTCAGGTGAAACACGTTCAGTTTCTTCTTTGATAAAGCCCGTATTGTTTATTAGGATGCTGCCTCTTTTAAGGACCATACCGGCCATTTTGTATGTTTGAGCCTAATATATTCTATTTTTATACATGTTACGTTACTGACAATCATTTCCCAAAGGATAAAACTGTATTTCAGCTTTCTTGATATTTTGCTAAATCTCTTAATCTTTCAAAATCAAATATTCAAGTGATACACCCACCTTAAAAATCCATGTTTCTCCTGCTAATAGTTACACAGCCTTATGAAGTCACGGTCCTTTAAATTTTTCCATAAACGCAGGTCTTCTTTTGGGACTATATTCCCCGGTGGAGGCATACATTCACTCCACGCTTTTTATTGAGCTTAAACACTAAAATTACATAACTTCTAAAAAAACCTGAATACACGTCTTGTTGGTGATGATGGATTACCTATCCCAAGAACGTTTACAGTATCAACAAGTTGATTTTAATAGCAGAATGAACTGAAACCAATGGAGGTCTGGAAGGTAGGAAAAACATTTTTAATTCACCGTTCCAGTAGTATGCTTTGGGAAATGATTGATGTAACGTTACATGTATGAAAATTGAATATATTAGGCTCAAACATGCAAAATGACCGGTATGGTCCTTTAAGTGGAAACTCTGTCCTGTAAAACCACGTTTCAGGTACATTTTGTTGATTTAATCTACAACCAGATTTTGATTTGAGAAGCACAAATTTGGCTAATCTGAGAGTTCCTCTGGTGATCAGCAGAGGCTAAAACCACAGGTCCGTTCTCACTTCCTGTTTAGAAAAGGAGATGCAGCTAAGACACGCCTCCCTCCTCCGAGGGAAAAGAGATTGTTGTTGATGTTGGAAGTTTATCTCTCCTCCACACACCGGCAGCTTAGAGCTTCCTGAAAGAGCCCAAACTTCCAGAGCTTCAAACACGCTGAACCTGTGAAAAGACTCCGATAAGCCTCTTAGGCGTCCTCCGCCTGCTGCCGTGACTCAGACTGAACGCCGCCGCACACGAGCGGTTACACGCCAGCTCACATGCAGATACAACAAGGCAGTTCAGAGGAAACTCATTATAAAAACACAATTAAAAACAGTCATAAAATGCCAAGCTCAAATACAATAAGAAGGTATAAAATACAAAAATAAAAGTTATGGTTCAGGTTAAGAAATGAATAATTATTATTTCACAGCAAACAGAAAAGCCTTTAGATTTGAAAGAACGGAGAGTTAAAGCGGACCTGCAGGTTTCCAGATATATGGTGCATAAAAACAACATTCTGTCTTAACATAACAGCATCACACACTAATGAATATGTTGGCAGAAAGAATAATGTGATGACTGTAAATCTGTTTGCTTTTCTTCCTGCAGTGGCCTATCAGAGAGGAGGAGAAGCTGTCAGCAGCGCGGGAAGGTAAGAACGCCTTTACCTGCAGGAAGAGAGAAATTAAAGATATTAACTGTTAAAGTGAGTGATGATGAGAAGTGAGTCACATCATGAAGGAGGCAGGTGTGCTTTGCTGTAGGAAACAGCAGGGGGCGTACTCAGACTTTGTGAAGCAGCAGAGGAAGTGCATTCATATGTTATGAACAGGAACAAAGCAGGACGGAACCAGCAGCCAATCACAGCCCAGAGCCGCACCTGGCCACACGGCTGTGCCAGAGCACCGCTAAACACACGCAGCACACGCACACGTCTTCACGTGTGTGTGGAGTGCTGCATGTACAGAACCAGTCCGGCTCTTTGGCTTAAAAACACTCGTTTGTTTTCCACAGGAAGATGTGTGGCGTGTTTTCATGCAGCCGAGTCTCAGACACAAAGACAGAAGACGTGTTTATTTGTTCTTCTTTGTTTACTGAGAGGAAAACATTTTGTGTGTGTGTGTGTGTGTGTGTGTGTGTGTGTGTGTGTGTTAATGGATAGTTATCTGGGAGCCACCAGTGTTAAATCCATATTCATGATATTATGACAGTATGACTGTCAGCGCCGCACAGAGACGATGGCCGTTCGATATCGCCGCCGCCGTGACGGAGCGGCTGCTGACATGATGTTTGGNGAGACGATGGCCGTTCGATATCGCCGCCGCCGTGACGGAGCGGCTGCTGACATGATGTTTGGCTACAAGACAGATATGTCCATTACTCAGAATGAATGCAGAAAATGCGTCATGTGAGCGGAGACGTAATTTAATGTTAATGGAATATTGGAATATGCAAACCGGAGTCGTTCTGTTGATGTTTGAGAAGAGAAACAGTTTTATTTTCTGATTTATTCGTTTTGTGAGGAAGGAGGCGTTCAGCTTCAGACCTTTGAACCTTTGGGAGTCTTGGGGACTTTAATTTTTTTAATCATGCTGTTTTTCTGTATTTTTACCACCTTAAATAAGTGTTTTCATCCAGCGTAGTGTATTTTGTTTTAGTTTTCACACTAAATCATCATATTTTCACTTTAAGAAACACACAACAGAAAAAACATCTGCTGGTTGATAAATCGTGCAGCAGGACGGCGAATGAACGCCGCAGCGTCGTTTCAGTTTCAGCTTCATTTCCAAAGATTAGCAAAAATAATCAGAACGTGTCTGAGTTCCTCTAGATCTTCGCCTTTGGTCCAGAAGAATCTGGAAACTGTTAGAAAGTCTGATGGTTTTATTGTTCAGGATTCACGCAGCAACACCGGCGCAGCATCACGCGACGCTGAGGGTTAACGTGTTCAGGATGCAGCTTCCTGCTGAAGAAATGATGAGATAAAAATAAAATTATAAACTTATAAAAGATTGTAAAAATAAGACATAGGACATAGAAGGTATGGAGCTGGATAGTTAACGATCATGTAGCTATAAAATAAAAATGGCGGCGATGTTGTGTGACACGGTTTTGTCTGTTCAGGACGTTTCACAAGATGTCGTGAAATCTGAGCAGATCTTTGTGCTCACAAGGTTCAGACAGTTTCAGCAGCGTGCACAAGTCAAGCATGCCAACACATAACGTGCTTCTTAAGCTAAGTGTGTGTGTGTGTGTGTTAAAAAGCCATGCAGCACTGAAGCTGATGTGTGATTTTCCTGCTCTAACAACATAAACTCCTCATCTTTCCTCGTGTTTCACGCCGTTCACGCTCGTCTCGTCTCTGTTTTCAACGTTTGCTCGTACTTCCTGCAGGCCCGGCTTGCTGAACATCGGGGAATCGGCCACTCAGCCCTGGCTGGCCGACACGTGGCCCAACTCCTGCTCCAACCACAACGACTGCAGCATCAACTGCTGCACCGCAGGCAACGGCAACAGTGACAGCAACTTGGCAACGTATAGCCGTCCAGGTGAGTCAGGTCGACCCTCTCACACCTGGCGAGACCCATATAAACACACAGCTCGTTTGCAGTGATGAAATGCTCTCCATAACTACAGAGATAAAAAAAAATGTGGGTGCGAGGAGCTCTGCAGAAAGGAAGTGAAGATATCTGGGCCAGCTCTCCAGAGAATTGCTGCATCTCTGCTTTCTGTAGAAACGCTGCAGAAGACGCAGCGCAGCGCTTTGATTTATCTGAGGTTAAAGCTGTTTTAGGCAGGAAGTAAAACGAGCGTGCAGCTTACGGCTCAACTCGCCGCTAATCGAATTGCTCTGCTGATTTCCATACTGTTGTTATAGCCGTAATGTAATTTCCCCTAAGTGCTCCGTTATTTAGAAATGCGTAGAGGTCGTAGGGGTCAGGCCCGGACCGTACGGCAGCAGCGGCGGCCAGAGGAGACGGCAGAGACGGATAGAACGGTGCACCTGGAAGAGCAGATGGAAGAGGGAGGAAACGAGGGATGAAGAATGAGTGTTAAGGCATATAGAGAAATGTATGGGCAGAGAGAGAGAGAGAGAGAGAGAGAGAGAGAGAGAGAGAGAGAGGATCAGGTAAAGTGGGTTGTTGGACAGGAACAGCGTTACGATGCAGCAGCAGGTGGTGTTTTAGCAATGCTGCAGCTTTCAACACAAAGCGAGTTTGGCTGCAAAATGTTGGAGCGTATACACACACACACACACACACACACACACACACACACACACACAGAGCGGTGACCTATCTACAGAGAGAAACTGGCAGCAAATGACGGATGACAGAAAACCTGATTTTTAGCGTGACACTTGTCTTTATTCTGAAAGTCGGACCGCAGCTTTACGTGCTAAATGATGCATGCTGGGACTTTAAGGGCATCCCATAATATCCATCCAGGCGTTCAATACGTTTAGCCTGTAGCCTTTAGCCTTTAGCCTGTAGCTTTTACCGAGGAGGGTTAATAATTCATGTTTAGACTTTAGTATGTTAAACAGTCAGAGGTCAAAAAGACCTGACATCCAGGTGCATCTGTCAAAACAAAATGCGAACTCATCAGGATCAGCATCAGGATCAGGATCAGCATCAGGATCAGGATCAGGATCAGGAAAACCTAACCTGACTCCTGAGGTGTTTGACTGTAACATGATGTGATGTTTATGTGGGAATAACAGGCATGACATCCAAACACATGACGTAAGGAACCTGCCAGACACATGCTGTGCGTGTGCGTGTGTGTGTGTGTGTGTGGTGACAAAGGAACAGGAGTTAGTCTTTTTACCTGAGGCATCGGAGCGTTTTCACAATCAGCCTTTGTAGTGTTGAGCTGTTTTGTGCTGCTGAAATGTGAGGTGTGCACGTCTGGTACGAGCAACGTGCACGAGCAGCGCGCACCTATGGCTGTCCTTGGTATTTACCGCAAGGCTGGCTTTCAGATCTGCTGGAGGATTTGAATATTTTATGAGCCAGGGAAAATTGAATCTGTCAGTGGCGCTGTGCGTTCGCCGTGCTTTCGTTGCGTGGCATATTCCGGGTCTTTGATACAGACACGCCGTTCTGTGCCTTTGAATGAACAAACCTGCTGCCATCAGATGGAAACGAGCGGCGATGCCACCCACATTGAGTCACGGGTGAGAGAGGAGGCAGAGCAGAAAGGTCAGAAAGGTGTAACAGCACCTGTGTCAAAGCAGATCATCATTTGGCAAACAAACCAGAAACTAAAAACGTCCGTAAATGTTGCTGCTGACTGTTGAACCTGCAGCCAGACGACACTAAACCCTCCTCATCTTCTCCAGCCGACTGCATCGCCAATTATAACAACCAGATGGAAAACAAGCAGACCAACCTGATGGTGCCGGAGTCGGGAGTCTATGGAGACGTGGACTTGTCCAACAAGATCAATGAGATGAAGACCTTCAACAGCCCCAATCTGAAAGATGGCCGCTTTGTGGGGCCGGGGGGCCAGCCCACGCCGTACGCCACCACCCAGCTCATCCAGTCCTCCATCATGGGCAACAACATGAACACAGACAGAGGGACAGCAGGGAGCGGAGGAGGGGTGGTGGGCGGAGGGGAGATGAACGAGAAGCTCTGCTGGAAGCCGCCGTTAGTCCAGCAGCAGAAACAGGAAGTGAGCTCCCAGCTTCAGTACAACATCATGGAACAGAACAAGCTGAACAAGGGTGAGTGTCATCAGGTTAGAGGTCATCTCCAAGCCATGACCTTCCTCCACCTGACTTTCCTTCTTTCCTGTCCTGGAAGCTTTAGAAGAATTTAGACTCACTCCATTTCAGTCCATCAACATCAGCTTCAGCTTTCTGCTCGTCTTTGTCTGTACGGCGTTTCTGCAGCCCTCATCACCCTCCATGCTGTCATGTATGATCTTTCCCTGGGCCTGGACAGTTTTCTTTCTTTTCCCATTATCTGGGTCGTCTTTCTCTGATAAAGACAGGTGTGAGGCTTACGGATCTCTGATCTGAGGTGTTTTGAATGAAGCTATCATCACCTCTGTGGCTGCAGACAAGAACACGTCTGGTGTGATAGCTGGTTTAGGTTTTTGCAGAAACATTGCTTGTGTCAAAACACTCACCCATAAACGCTCACCTAACAAAAAAAAAAAAAAAAAAANAAAAAAAAAAAAAAAAAAAAAGCATGGACTGCATGTTACTGTCATACTAATACTTTTCATTGTGTTTCTAATTTCTTTGTTTATTTCACATTTCTGATGTGAAACTGTTTTCCTGCTAATCATTCTCCATTACAACATACAAAGTTGATGCTTTGATTTGGCGTTTTGTCCATCTGAGGCGTTACTAACCAGAAACTCCGTTCTCCGCCGTCAGACCGCTACAGAGGCGGCGACAGCCCGATGCCCGCCACCATCCCCTACAACCAGGCCATCGACAGCCACACCGGCGGCTCCTACAACAGCTCCGACCGCGGCAGCAGCAGCACCTCCGGTAAGAATTAAAACGTTTGATACCGTCTGCTATTTGTGTTGTCGTCTAAGGTTAACTTTATTATTAATCCCCATGTTGCCTGTACATGAAAGACTTTACATAAAAGACCGTACACATCTTTCAGTAAACCGTAAAAACACCACAAGCAAGAGAAAAGGTACAAATACCGCTTATATTCTATAAAAAAAAATTACCAATAAGAAAAATTGATACAAGTAAAATCGTCCAATAACGATCTACTAAACATCTCCAGATCTACTCCTCTGTTTCTTAAGAGGTTTATTGTTGAGGGTTTTTTTTTTTTTTTTTTTTTTTTTTTTTTTTTTTTTNNCCCCCCCCCCAACACACACACACACACACACCCCCAAAGCCCCATTTGAAAATCCCAGTTTTCCTCAAAAGCAATAAATCACTTTGAGACGCTAATAATGCATGATGCTTTAAAATGGTAATTTGATTAATTTCCGTGTCAGGCTATGTTAAAGAGAAATTGAAAAGGAGATGCCTTCAGAAAGTGGAAAATTGCCAAATGAAAAGAGAAGAGGAAACCGACAACAATGCCTCCAAACAAAGGCGTGAGAGCCGTTTGCTTTTGCCTATTGTTCTGTGTGGACAATGTCATCCCAGGGATATTTAAAGGGAATTAGATAAGGGGATCTTTCTAGTTAACGGTCGTACCCAGAGCCTGTTTTGTTGCGTTTTCCTGCTTCCTGTTTGTCCTTGCATCCATTAATTGGCTTCACTTTAATTCTGGTACGGAGCAGCTTAATATCATCAGAGCCTCAGTGTCTGTCCGTGGACAAGGACAGATGAAAACCCGTTGCGGCCGGCATGCATCGCTGCCGCCGTAATGCCACGTATCCATTCTGATGCTGTGTCTGAAGTTGAAGCTGTTGAGAAGCTTTAGAGCTGCTGCAGCTCGTCGCTTTGCTGTTCTAAGAGTTTGGGATTCATTAGATCTTTTCTGATGGTTTTTTTCACACCTTTTCTCTTTGTTCTACGTAACGTTGATTTTAAAATTTCAGTTTGTCTAATTTCAATTTTTCTCAAAAAAAAAAATTCTAGAAAAAAAAAATAGATATAGATAGACATACCCACAACAAATTTTACCTAAAAAGTAATAATAGAAAAATAATAGAAACACTTTAATAATCAACATTTTTTGAATATTAATGTGACATTAACTTTCTCAAAGTCTTTATATACACTGAATATATACAGTATACACTACAGACAGGAAGTCTAAGCCAACCACAGATTAAAAAAAAAAAAAATCATCAATACACTGTTTTATTATTTATTGCACAGGAAATGACAAAAATATATAGAATAAACATAACTAATTAGTTTTGAAGAAAACTTAGCCAGCATAGGCGGCACGGTGGTTCAGTGGTTAGCGCTGTCACCTCACAGCAAGAAGGTCCGGGTTCGGGTCCTTTCTGTGTGGAGTTAGCATGTTTCTGTGTGGAGTTAGCGTGTTCTCCCCGTGTCTGCGTGGGTTTCCTCCGGTTTCCTCCCACCTCCAAAGACATGCAGGTCAGGTGAACTGGAAACTCTAAATTGAGCGTAGGTGTGAATGAGTTTGTCTNCAAAGACATGCAGGTCAGGTGAACTGGAAACTCTAAATTGAGCGTAGGTGTGAATGAGTTTGTCTGTGTGTCAGCCCTGTGATTGGCTGGTAACCTGTCCAGGTGAACCCCGCCTCTCACCCAGTGCCTGCAGGGATAGGCTCCACCCCCTGTGATCCTTAACAAGACAAACGGTTATAGAAAATGGATGGATGGATTAGTCACGTCAAAGCTCTGAAGTCATTTCAGGCTCAGACTTGGGTTTGGTCAAAGTAACCCCCTCTGGCCAATCAGAATTCTAAAACCTTTTGCTTCTCTTTTGATTGGATGTAATTTTGGCATCATTTTGATGAATGTTTGATGGAATCCCGTGTCTTTGAAGGATGGAATGATAATTCTCTTTCTTCATCATTCCTTTAACTTGGTCCAAGTTAATGCTCATGCTGTTGCTCTGCAGCTCCGCCTCCATGGGGGCGGAGCTGCAGAGCAACAGCATGAACAACAGCTAGTAGAGCAATAGCTCTGTAAAACAAAAAAAAAAAAAANAAAAAAAAAAAAAAGTATATTGATGATTTTTTTTTTCAGCGCATATGTTTATATATATGCATGTGTATTTTCTCACATACACACTGCATATATGTCTTTACATGCGTGTAAAATGATTGTGTCAGTCTTGTTAACACATTATCTGCTGTCAGTTCCTTATTTATTTTCCTTGTGCGTTCTTGGACGTTAATAATGAAGCTGTTTTTCTGAGATGTAGAATATAAGCGTGTATGTGCTAGCGTGTTGTGGTTGAAGGAGTCTTTCTTTCATGTCTGAGCAGGGAGTCAGGGTCAGAAGAAGGGAATACGAACCCCCAAACTACCTAAACAGAGCACAATGAATTGGGCTGACCTCCTGCCCCCTCCCCCTGCAAACCCCCCCCCAAGCCGGACCGCAGAGGAGTACACTCTGCCGCTGGAAGAAAGGTAGGACACGTCAACACAGAAACATACAATCCTGTGAAAACACACGCGAGCATGCAACTTTTACTACTTTTTCATCCTTCCTCAATTTCTCCAGATTCTTTCTTTCATTGCATGTATTCGGCCTGAGGCTTTGCTATGCATTCATGCAAGGTGCATGTCAAACCTTGATGGAAAGATTGCATGAATATTTAGTGCGTGTTATCCTGAAAGCGTTGGTGTTTTCGGTGAGTGATGTGACGATAACCAGGCTTGTTTCCTGCGTTGGCAGCTGTGACCCAGACATGCAGTGCCCCATGCCCCCCTCCCGCATGTACCTGCAGCCTGATGAGCTGGAGGAGGAAGAGGAGATGGAGAGGGGGCCCACTCCTCCCATCCGCGGCGCAGCCTCTTCCCCCGCTGCCGTGTCCTACAGCCACCAGTCCACTGCCACGCTCACGCCATCCCCCCAGGAGGAAATGCAGCCCATGCTCCAAGATGCACACGAAAACCACGAACGCAGGTACATCTGCATGATGTCAAAAAAAGACAAGAAGCGTAACAATATTGTTCAGAAATCTATGCTATGTTTTTAGGAAATCAATTATGATTATAGCTGAATCAAGCTGTAAAGCTATGCTATGCTATGCATAGCTTTATAGCTAGGTTATAGCTATAAACCTATGCATACCTTTATAGCTATAAAGCTATGCTATGGTTTTTGCTATTATGTGCTATTTTTTTGCTATCTTGTGTTTTGTGCTATGTTTTATGCTATGTTTTTTGCTATTTATAGCTATAAAGCTATGCTATGTTTTTTTCTATTTTGTGCGGTTTTCTTGGGTTTTTTTTTTTGCTATTTAGTGTTTTGTGCTATGTTTTATGCTATGTTTTTTGCTATTTATAGCTATAAAGGCTAAGCTATGTTTTTGGAAAAGCCTAAAGGCTTTTCCAAAAATGTAGCATAGCTTTATAAATAACATAGCATAGCATAACATAGCATAGCTATAAAGCTATAGCTAGCTATAGCTTTATAGCTATGCTATGTTTGTATAAAGCTATAGCTTTATATAAACATATATTAAGTTTCATCAGGGACTTCTGAAGACGTGGCTCGTTAGTGTGTGATCAACATCACAGACATCACAGGTTTGAGATCTAACTGCCAAATGAAAAACATGTGAATTCTAGACAATATACCGACAATATACCGTATGTACTCGAGTATAAGCCGAGTTTTTATTACCAAATTTCATAAAGCGATTTATACAGGAGAAATTCAGATTTGATCTCAGAGAAGGAAATTACCACTACCCATGGAAAATAGTTTAAATCATACCTTAGAATGAGATATTTCCTGACTAAACNTTACCACTACCCATGGAAAATAGTTTAAATCATACCTTAGAATGAGATATTTCCTGACTAAACATCTCATCAGCATATTTTGCAGCGGCCAGTAAGCTCTGCTGTGATTGGTCAGTTACGGAAATCAGCTGCTGAAAGAAATATCATGTTTACTGGTACGTGGATTATTTTCAGAAAATCACAGGAATACTATGACAATACCCAGAAACACAGGTGATTTGCTAAACAGATACATAGATGGAACATCAGGGAGTCGGCTTATGCATGAGATCAGCTTATACTCCAGTAGCTCATGAATACATGCTTTTCAGTACAGCACACTTCAGAAAATGTCAACAGTAATAATCAAGGTCAAAATCAAGGTCAACTTTGTTTGTCTCCAAGGAGAAATTTGGCTTAGGCATCGAGGTGCTGTTCCATCCGCACTCACATCCATTCTACATTCAAACCTCAAATACAGCTGTAACACATCATCGTAAAAGTTAAGGTGCCATGTGCTGTAATACACATATACAATAATACATTACTAGGATAAAAACTACAGTACTACTGATAAAAAGATCAAAATACAATCTCCATATGTGTATCGCTGTTGCGTAAAACCATGCAAAATATGAATACACAATCACAGTACCTATAATCACAATATCAGCTAACATTAATAATATTAAGAGTATAAAATAGATGATGATTTAAAAAACAAAAAGGAATAGCCATAGGGCCTGTAGAAGTAGGATAGCCGTAATGAGGGATAATAATCCTACATTATAGTATTGATATCAATGAATCCTGAGTTTTATTCAGTAATTTTGTTGAAAGTGGCACCAAGGAGAATTTATACTTATTTGAGTTACATTTTGGCAGCTGTGACCTTCGACCTGATGGTAAGAGCTCATGTTCTTTATGGAGTTCGTGGTTTGAATTGGATACGATTTTCCTCTGGAGTTAATCTGGAGTTGTGAGTTTTTATACTGACTACCTTTTTTTCCTGTAGACGCCATGCTGTGAGCCCCCCGCCCCCTCCACGGCCCCTCTCTCCTTCACACACATACGGGTACATACCCAGCCCGTTAGACACTGACGGCATGGAGGAGGAGGATGAAGAGATTTTAGAGGAAGAGGAGGAGGAAGGTGATGAGACAGATGCAGAGGTGGCCAAGATGCACTATCACCACACCCATCCACACACACACCCTCATCCCCAGATGCATCCGCGCAGGTTGCTGCTGCGGGGGCTCGAACAGACGCCTGCATCTAGCGTGGGCGACCTGGAGAGCTCCGTGACGGGTTCCATGATCAATGGATGGGGCTCGGCGTCTGAAGAGGATAATGTCTCTTCAGGGAGGTCGAGCGCTCTGAGTTCATCAGATGGATCCTTCTTCACTGATGCTGACTTTGCTCAAGCTGTTGCTGCAGCTGCAGAGTATTCAGGCCTCAGGGTGGCCAAGTATCCCCACACACAGGGCCAGGAAGTGGGAGGAGCTTCAGGTAAGGTTTAGTATAACGAATGAATTTGACATCCACAAAAAAATGGTGCATATTGTCTGAGAAATATGAGCAATGGAAGAAGCAAATAGTTCCTCTTTCCTCTCTTAGCACGAAAATACCAAATGGCTCCCTCAGGCTTCCGTCCTGGCAGCCCCGTGTCTACAGACAGCAACATGAGCATGGCGGCCGTACACAGGAGGCCTCCCAAGAAGCAAAAACAGCATCCTCCTGGTCACCCGGGGAACCAGCGACGAGAAGCCTTTAATGAAGGTTAGGATCATATAAATCAACTGCAGCATGTTTAAAAATGCACTGATCAATATTAACTAAACCGCAATCTGCCACAGATAAAACAAGTTCTGTAAAAACAAGCTAGGTGGTAAACAGAAGTGCAGTCACGTGCTGTAATAACCAACTATAAGTTTTAGCTCATAACTTTTGAACCTCAAGTTGTACATTCAATTTTTTTCCTAGATTCCTTGGATCTACATGCATTTAGGCCACGCCCGTTTCTGCCTCATTATGTTTTCTGCCATTTTGAATTTTTCCCATATATCTTTAACACTTTTCACTCTTCATAAACAATTAATACATGACAGCACAGGAAAATTTGGTACATTTCATCTTTTCAGCTTCTGTTCCGCAATAGCTTCAACAAGCTGCAATCACAGGTGCATTTCCTTCAGGAAATGCAATTCTAGTCATTCTAAGGGATTCTGTATGTTTTTTTGCCGTTTAACTACTTCCACATATTTCAACCTAGAAATATTGTTCATATTTATGCAATTCAGCATGTTTTTGGCATTCATGTGACTTTTCATAGCAATCCAATTTCCGGTTTTCATAAAAATTGCGAGAAACTAGCAGATTTTTTCCATAGGAAATTAATGTGAGTAATTTCAAGTATTTTTTTTGAAATTTCTGAAACCATAAGAGCTACAGAAATCAAATTCAGCAGTTCATTCAAAATATCACCCACTACAATATAAAATAAAATTATACAAATTGACCTGATGGTGGTGCTGTAATAACCACTTAAGTTTTGGCTTGTAACTTTTGAACCGTATGTCCTAAATTCAAATTTTTTTTTTCTTGGATTCCCGCATTCAGCCATAGAGGCCACACCCATTTCTGCCTGTCTAGACTTTCCGTCACTTTGAATTTTTTCCACAGCACTTTTTTCATAACTGCGTCTTACAAGTACTTACTAAGTGCGTCCTACAATTTTGGCTCATCTGACACAAAGCTGCAGTCACATGCACATTTCCTTCCAGAAATGCATTTCTAGCATATAAATACTCTCATTTTGGCATTCTTCTTCTTTGTTATTTTTAGGGATATTTCTCTGGTGGATAACTGGGAGAAACGTGTCAAAAATCCCCTTTATTTTAGAAACTCAAAGTTGTTGGGTATGCACACGTCTGTCAGATGATAAAAAAGAATTGACTTTGTGAACATGTATCAGCGTTAGCAGGTTAGCTGTGTCCCATAACGCACAGATGGCCAGTTTGTGAATGGCGCTTCCTCTAGCCTCTATAAAGATGTGGAAGGCGAAAGTGTCGCTCACCGTGATGTAGTGTCCACAAATGACTGAGAATGGCTGAGTTGTGAGCCAGAGTTTTAATCATCTCCTCGTGCCTGTGCGCTTGCACACGTGGCATCGCTCCTAATCTGCAGTAGTGCCGAACAGATCGGGCGGGCGGCGAGCGGCGGGCTGCAGGCCAGAGGCACGGTGAAGAAAAGAGGGGGAGGTGACTCAGGGGAAGCCGGCCCAGGCTGGCTGTGCTGACATTGGGATGTGTCTCCATTCGAGCCACTAATGAAATTGATCCATGTGCTCAGGCTCGTGGTGAAGTGCCGCCGTCCTCTCAGCAGGTGCCCAGAATAAACCAAACACAGGATAAACGCAGGAGCAGCTGCATGCGGCAGGAGGAGGGTTAGCTTGTTACGTGTTAAGAGCAATTGACTTTTAAAATGCTCATTCTTTACAACACAAAGCGTTCCAAATCCAATCTGCTTTGTATTCCTCGGCTCTGATCTCTGCAGACAGATCGTGTAAAAACATTCTGCGTTTGTGTGTGCGTGCATGCTGAAGCCCTCGTGCTCGTGTGTACAGTACGCGCTGCCCGGCGCCGCTCCGCTCGTGGTGTCAGGTGTCCTTGAGTGTTGGAAGCACTTGACAGGGAGATTTAATATCCAGCTCACCAGGAGTCAGAGAATCCAACCCCCCCATCATCCTCCTCCTGCCATCATCCCTCTATCCTGCCTTACTCCAATTTGCTGCCCCTCCCTCTGGAGTGATCTCTCCATCCTCTCTCTCTCTCTCTCTCTCTCTCTCTCTCTCTCTCTGACTCTCTTCGCCGGCGCTCCTCTCTCCTTCATCTTTGTTTGAGCCGTGAGGAGGCGGAGTGACAGCTCCACCACTCCGTCCATCCATCAGTCCTCCTGCTGATTGCATTTGATCTGAATGGATTGTTTTTCATTTGGAGGTTATTGCCCCC
>VXCM01009282.1:0-12223 GCA_014773175.1 Lucifuga dentata | reverse complement strand
CCCCACACACACACACACACACACACACACACACACACACACACACACTGTCTGTGGTCTAGAAGACTTGTGTTGAGGTGACAGGTGATGGAAGGTGATTTATTGAAATTTAAAGAGTGCAGGATAGAAGGAAAACACCAACTCTCTCTCTCACACACACACACACACACACACACACACACACACACACACACACACACACTGCGTTGTACTCCTCTGTATGTCTCTTCATATAGAGGTCAGACTGAGTATCCAGGCAGAATCCTCATAAATACCATCGCTTAAGACGGT
This sequence comes from Lucifuga dentata, assembly GCA_014773175.1. Classification (NCBI taxonomy): domain Eukaryota; kingdom Metazoa; phylum Chordata; class Actinopteri; order Ophidiiformes; family Bythitidae; genus Lucifuga; species Lucifuga dentata. The sequence continues at coordinate 11,932 of VXCM01009282.1, read as the reverse complement.
AGTAAAATGAACAAGAGACAAGTGAACCAGCAAAGGAGGTGGAGCTAAACCCCTCCCCCACCCCTTACCCCTCCTTGACCTACTCATTTCACTTTGCACAGCAGATGTGAAGTTCTATTTCCTGCATGGTTGATATTTGATTTTACAGCAGCACCTGTAACATACCTGTAATATACCTGTAACATAACTGTAATACACCTGTAACATATCTGTAACACACCTGTAACATACCTGTAATATACCTGTAATATACAGTACCTGTAATACATCTGTAACATATCTGTAACACACCTGTAACATACCTGTAATGTACAGTACCTGTAATACATCTGTAACACACCTGTAACATATCTGTAACACACCTGTAACATACCTGTAATATACAGTACCTGTAATACATCTGTAACATACCTGTAATATAACTTGTGATATAGCAGTAATATACTACCTGTAGTATACTTGTAACATACCTGCGTCTGCTCGCTCAGACTGCAGCAGCAGCTGCAGCTCCATGCAGCGCTGCAGGTAGAGGTATTTCAGACGGTCAGACTCGGACGTTAAATGCCGCCGCTGTGCTGCGTGATGCTGACTCAGCTTTTTGTGTTCAGGATCATCAGAAAAGTGTCTTATTTCAGCCAACGAGACAAAGACGTCACCTGTCCATTAGCCTTCCTTTGACTCCTTTGATTTTCCTCAAAGGAACCTCAGAAACGCTCGGCGGCCATTAGCGTCACGCTGCTGTTATTAACGCTCTGATCCTGTATGGATTATGGCCGCCAACAAAGCGTCTCTCAGCTCAGCAGCTGATTAGAAGATGAAAAGCCATCGATCGCAGACGTCGGCCGGCAGACCAGCTTTTCTCTGAGTGTGTTGTTTAGATGAAGTGCGAGTGGCCGTGCGGCTCGCCGGCCCCCTGAATAATGACTCAAGGACAAGCAGCATTGATTCATGGACAGGAAGTGGAGCCCAGAGACTGTCACGCACTTCCTGTTCCTCCTCAAATCTCCACTTCCTGTTATCTGTATGTTTACTGTTCACGATGTGTAGCTCTGAGTGTGTGTGTGGCTGAGTGTGTGTATGGCTGAGTGTGTGTGGCTCTGAATGTGTAGCTGTGAGTGTGTGTGTGGCTGAGTGTGTGTCCACACGCTGCAGCTGTGTTTGTGTATCACCTTGCAGGTGTGAGACGACTGACATACACACACACAGATTTATGTTCCTCCGTCGCGGCCCGTGAAAACGCCGTTTTTGATCTCGGGGGCTAAGGTGATCTTATTTCCTGTGTTTATCCTCAGATCTCCCGCCTCCACCCATCCCCCCTCCAGCGGTGCTGAAGTCCCCCACACACCCGGCCAAGGCGGCGCTGGAGGGGCGGGGAGTCATTTCCCCCAAGACAAGTGAAGGACGAGATAAGCGGGGCGGGGCGGGGGGCTACCGGACCCGAGAGGGTTCAGACCCCAGAACCAGCTCGTCTGAACGAAAAGACGCTCAGGAGAGACAAAAGGCTGGAGGGAAAGGGAATAAACACGACAGCAGCAACAAGGCACGCCAACAGCCAGGTACCTGTCTATTCCAGCACGTTAAAGGACCATACCATCCATGTAGCATGTTTGAGCCTAATATATTCAATTTTCATACATGTTACGTTACTGACAATCATTTCCCAAAGGATAAAACCGTATTTCAGCTTTCCTGATATTTTGCAAAATCTCTTAATCTTTCAAAATCAAATATTCAAGTGATACACCCACCTTAAAAATCCATGTTTCTCCTGCTAATAGTTACACAGCCTTATGAAGTCACGGTCCTTTAAATTTTTCCATAAACGCAGGTCTTCTTTTGGGACTATATTCCCCGGTGGAGGCATACATTCACTCCACGCTTTTTATTGAGCTTAAACACTAAAATTACATAACTTCTAAAAAAACCTGAATACACGTCTTGTTGGTGATGATGGATTACCTATCCCAAGAACGTTTACAGTATCAACAAGTTGATTTTAATAACAGAATGAACTGAAACCAATGGAGGTCTGGAAGGTAGGAAAAACATTTTTAATTCACCGTTCCAGTAGTATGCTTTGGAAATGATTGTCAGTAACGTAACATGTATGAAAACTGAATATATTAGGCTCAAAGGTGCAAAATGGGTGGTATGGTCCTTTAATCCTCATGCATTCCGCTCTGTGCGTAGCTTCAGAGGACATTCTGCCGTACAGCCGCCCACAGTTCCCCACAGTCAACAGCCCCCGAGACCCGAGCTCCTCCTCCTCCATGTCCTCCAGGGGCTCAGGGGGCCGACGGAGAGAAGGGGGCCGCAGAAACCCGGTGGACATGAGCCTCAACGCCACAGGGGCCTTCCAACCAGGAGATGAAGACCTAGAGGTAAGATCACGCTAGCAGCAGATCTGAGCGGTTATGAAAGCTGGACGTTAACAAAATGCTTCTGATTTTCACCCAGATGATAGAAAGCTGAAGAACAGAAAGGAGGAAGAAGAGGGACTGTGCTGAGTTTTCCCGCCATTATTTCCCTCACGATTTTAAATATCTCAGTATTTCACCTTCACGCTGGCCGACATCCCGTACATCCTGTAGTGTTTCTTTACATCTGGAAAACAGACCATGGGTTTTTTTTCTAACTTATCATTTTCTATGTCTATTTTTAAAAGAAGTCGAGTGTCTGAAGATAAAGAATGGTGCGTTCAAAACAAAATACGCAGTAGTATATTTATGTTTTATTCCAATGCAATATGAAGCGACGTGGTGCTGCGGACGTCGCTCGGCTTGCCTTGACGAACCGTACAGTCACGTTACTGTAGAAAACGCTGCGAGCAGAGAGAGCTGGACTGTATGTAAATATACGTGTACACATGATGTCCTTCTGTTTATCCGCTGTGGTACCTCAAACTTGTCTTCCTTGTTTTATCTTGCAAATTCTAATTTTATTATGCCAGTAAATATATTATTATTTTTATCATTTCCATCCATGTTGTAAATTGCTATATTATTTAGCTGCCCTGAGAAAGTGCCACTTTGGGATTTTTTTTTTTCTTTTTTTTTTTGTAATGCACTGTTATGTTTCATGTTGTCGTAAATTTTTGTTATTTGTTTTACTTTGGTTTTAAAAGCACAATCACTAAACTATTTTAAACCATTCTATCTATTAACCTTTTTGTCTTACTGGAGGAAAACAGGAATGACAAAAAACGTATAGTTAATCCTGATGATGATGATGATGATGATGCTGTTTGAAAGGAGACTCCTCGTGTTTTCATCGTTTTCCTCTCCAGTCCTGCAGCTCATTAAACTGATGAAAAACACAGTTAATGTGAGTTATTGCTGTAATGTAAATATCTTTTCACATTGACCATAAATCCAGCGACTGCACATTAATCCTAACGGTTACATTGTCTACTAATGCACTTAAACGAATATCAAATACAGGAAATAAGTCACTTTGGGAATCTGGAGAGGTCGTGATGAGACAGGAAGAGTCTCTGTTCTCAGAGGGGCGATGGACCCTGATCTAAGGAGGAAGGGTGCTGTTGTTTATTCATAGGACATCTGCAAACATTTGTTTCGTAATGCAAAAAAGTAAAAAGAACTAAAAAAAAAAAAAAAAAANAAAAAAAAAAAAAAAAAAAAAGCTGAATAAAAAAGTTCAAATTAAACTTCTTCCTGTGGTTCTTTTAAAAAGTCCAGTTTGTTTGTAGCTTATTACTGTCACTACTCATCTGTGTGGTTTTGTTGTTCAGGTGTTTAGTCCTCCTTGATAGAAATTGTTTGTTAGTTTTAAATAAAGCGTGATTGGTTGGTCAAGGAGGTGAAGGTCACACACCTACACACTATATATTATCTGTCTGTTGCTAGATTAAATTGCATAAATAAAAAACGGTTATGCCAGTCTTGGCATATACCATATCTATATATGCAGACAGAAAAAAAAGAAAAAAATCACAAATATCTCAAAGGGCTTTCCAGCCATTAACGGTTCCCAACCAGCCCAAACGCTGAGAAGACGAGGAAAAACTCCCTAAAACACCTTTATACAAGGAAAAAAAAATGGAAGAATCAAAGAGAGATTCTCTCTCCTCAAACGGCTGAGTGTGACCGGAACTGCAGGTGTAGAAACACATAAATTACAAAGACATACAAACAACGAAACATTAAAACATATGAGAGAGAAAACAGCAAATCAGAAGAAAAATATATAAAACAATGCAATGCTATTAAGCTCTGGAGGAATACCATCAGCTCTGAAGCCAAAATTGGTAACTTTATTAGATGATGGTATTTTTTTTGAGAGATCTTGCTAACATTTGAAAACGTAAACATGGCAGAGGTAAAATCACAAAGATATGGGTATATGAAAATATATTCAGAACAATTAGTGCAAGGGAAAATTCTGACCTGACTGCAGTTATTGGATCAATTATATCAGGTTAGAACTGAAAAGCATCACAGTTAGCCTTTCAGTCTGACTAATACAGAAACTTAGAGTTACATTTGTATAGTTAAAGGGTTCTTAAAGTACAGTCAGTCTACAGAAGCCCTAAAGGCTCATTCACCCCTTCTCATCATGTGATGTATTTTTTAATTTTTTGTTTTGTTGTAAATGAGGATGTCTTCGCTTCACATCTAATGAAGTCGAGCTTCTTTATATATATATATATATTTTTTTGCTTTACTTTTGCAGCAGGCACAAAAAGGTTCAAATTAAACGTGTCCCTGTAGTCCTTTAAAAAGTCCAGTTTATTTGTAGTTTGATATCACATCCAACATCTCAAAACTCCCTGAAAGCCTTATAAGTTTCATATATTAAAAAAAGACAAAGAAAACCATATAAATATAAAACAATGCAAGGCTATTTAGCTCTGGAGGAATATAATAACCTACCAAATAGCAGCTCTGAAGCCAAAATCAGTAACTTTATTAGATGATAGTATTTATGTTTTTGGTTTTTTTTACAGTGAAAACCTAACCATGGCAGAGGGAAAATCACAACAGAATCAGAACAATTACTGCAGTTATTGGAGCAAATATATCAGGTTATAACTGAAAAGCACCACTGTCATAAAGCTCAATGTTACTGCATCTATTACATTTTATTTTGAAATCCATTGTTGGCCTCACCCTAAAGGACGCAGCATCAATCAGAATCCTTACACTGTGGAGGAGGAACCTATCAATGTCCTTGTCTAAGCGGCTAAACAGCAAATCTGTCCTGTAAAGCAGCTATTCAGATATATTATCTGATGCCAATTCCATTAATGTTCTCCATTGTTCTCCATCAGCAGCCCATGCTGTTCTGTAGGCATTTAAACCATGGAGGGAAGTTAAAACCAACGTGAAAGATTATATTCAGCCTGACAGGCTTCATTGCTGCAATTAGCCGTGAGGAGGCTTCAGAGTTACATAAGGAGGGAAACCTGCTGACACGGCAAAACAAAATGTCCGTGAAATCAGAAGATGACACTGTCGCCACGGAGCGACTCCAGACTTATCCTAATTAGAGCCGGAAATACATTTGTTCCAGTTTATTACATCTGAGCTGCTGCTGCAGTAACTCGGCCTGTGGGAGGCCTTCATGTCAGCAGCCTCCTCTGGCTTATTCAAACACCACTGATGAAGAAAGAGGTTCCTCCCTCCGTGCTCCCTCACAGCCTCAAACAACTGGAATGAAGTCCTGTTTTTACAAGCTAATGACTAGTGCTGCCCTCCTCAACATGTCCGAGTCTCCAGAGAGCCCTGCGAGTCTCTGCGAGTCCGCCGCCGGAAGTCATCAGAGCGATGAGACTCCACCATTATGTCCAATGGACTAATTCATGACAACAGCGGTGGATTCTGTTTTAGTCACACAAATGGAAAATAAACGTGCAGATTTATTCTCTTTAAAAGCAAAATAATGTTTTGTTTTTTTTAAATATATGCGTACTTGCTGTCTTTATGAATCTAATTTATTGATGGTTACACAAACGTATATAAATTAATATTAATATTTTGGCAATGGTTTAGGCAGGAGGACTGCGATGCTCTCCCCCCCCCCCCCNCATTCCCTCAGGTGTTCTCTAATAAGCACCTTTCCAAACAAGAACAAATTTGGAACAGGAGAGCACATCCCCTCATGCCTCCATCCATCATTTTAATGAGTGGAGGTGTTTGTGAGTCGCACCATGAGATGCAGGTGATTAAGGATATTAAACAATGGTTGGGTTGCCAGGGTTACTCGCCCCACGATGGCGTGAAAAAAAACACGTGTGGAGCTGAGCTGGATGATCTTTGCTCTGTTATCACAGATACTCTGCTGATGTAATGTTGTGTGACATTTTGAAGCAGAAAAATATATTTTCACTCATTATTTAAAGTTTCCTGCGATACTGAAAAGCAGAATTTGCTGCTTACATGTCGTCATCTGATGGAGTGTAACGGTGGAACTGATCTATATTTAATTTCAAATAACAATGTTTGTTTTTGAGAGAACTTCTGTTTTGTTTCATTTGATTATAAGTGCAAAAATGATTTCAGCAAAGAAATCTATTAAGATATTTTATGCAAAACAAAGTGTATTACAAATGGCCCATTAGTGTACCAAATATATACAGGAGAAACCTAAACGTAGACCTTTAAACTCTACGAAAGCAACCCTGAGATTTCTGAACCATCGCTGCATTATGTCTGCTTCAGAGGATAATAAGTTATGAGAACTGATAATCACCTCATTTTAATAATATAATAACTATAACTGCTGTAGAATAACATTCAGATACCCAAGTGGGCAAAGCCACAAGCATAATTATCCAATATTAAATTAGCCAAATTGTCTTTATAAACATTAGGGTTAGACAGAAACTAATGCTATTCATTGTTAATTAATGTTTTTTTTAGTAATTAATCACTAAGGTAGTTTAATCTAGTAGTTTCCAGATTCCAAAAGTAGTGTCTTCAAATTACTTATTTTGTCTTAATAATAGTCAAAAATGACAATACAATTCAATTTACAATTAAATAAAACTGAGAAATTCTCACTTTTTAGAAGCTGCCACCATCCATTATTTGACCTTTTAACCTTTTGACCTTTTTTTAAATCTTTCTTTTTAAGTTGGATACTTTTTTTTTTTTTTTTNTTTTTTTTTTTTTTTTTTGGCAATCAACTAATAAAATAAAATATCAATTAGATGTTTCAGCACTAACATACAGTATAATATTCTAATATTCTTCTATTGTTCTAATTTTTTTTTAAATATATATTCTGACGCTGGAAAAAAATAAACCTGAAAAATGAGCTTTACAGTTTTTCTGTAAAGCTCATTTTTCAGGTTGTATTTTTTTCCATCATACGTGGGAAACGCGTCATGTGATTAAGAAAATCTAATTTCTCAGAAGATATTTAATACACCTGGTTCAGGTTGAAGCCTCAGCGCTCAGCATCAGAATATGCTAATATGCTAATCATGAAATCTAACCTCTCAGCTTCCCGTTTCTTTGTGCTTCAGAGTTTTGTTTCACTTTTTGCAATCAGCACCGTAAACTGCTGCTGCTTTCAGAAGCAGCTAATTTCTTTTGTTTGCATTCAGGCTGTCGCTCAATTCTGATTCCCAAACTGCTTCATTAACCTCCTTCTCAAACTAGGAGGTAATTAAGTGAGCAGCTGTGTTCTGTCTGACGACTCGTCTTAATACCGCTACCCTCTGCAAGGACGGCGGCGAGGATGCGTCGTCACAGGTGCAGGTGTTTAGACGGCTTACATCGCCTCTCCACAGCCATTTACGCTGCAGCTGCAGGTCAAACGCCAGCTCTCCAGACAATCAATCAAACCTCATTTAGATCTCAGCCACAAATTCACATCATTACAAAACTTCTTTTAATCATTGATAAACACTTCAGCTTCCTTCAACTGGTGAAAACTGAACCAAGATGGAGTACGGTAACCATCAGCCGTCAGCGGCGAGATTCCCAGACGTAATGAGAGGGATGTGGAAGCAAGCCAGCTCCAAGTTTTTTTAATAACTGGGAAGTAATCTGGGTGATTTGTACTTCCATTTGTCACTTAGCCAGTCGTTCTAACGTTCTTATTTAATGCCGATGGGGTTCGCACAATTAACCCGGAGGAATAAGGCCTCCTCGCACCGTCTCCTCAGCCTTTTCTCTGCCGTCCTCTTTGCCTTCCTAAGCTGATCTCACCCTCTGACGTCTACATCTCCAACGAGTCCTATGATCTGTGCCGTCATATTTATATTCTTTATATATTTTTATGTATTTTCACTGATGTTGTAAGTTGGCCCTTTTCTAAACCCCATTACTAAATGAATGGGGTTTAGGGATGAGGTGAGTATTTGTTGCAGATAATGCAACAAATACTCGCTCTTTTTATGAGCACGAGTATCATCCCAGTAACATGTCAGGTACCTGCAGGTCAGGTATGTTAAATTTAAGACTTTTTTTAATGACTTCTTAATGCTAGAATTGTTATATATACAGCGATTACAATTACTTTTCGCACATGCATCTCATATTCATCGCCACTTCCCATTAAGCTAACATTACTTCAAGATAGTTTAGCCCAAGATGCTAACTGACGCTATAGTGCCCCTCTGCAGCGATAAATGATAGCTGTTAGCTTTCTGGTCTGCGTTACATTAAAATACAAAACTGATTTATATACAGAATGCATAAACAAATTTAAGACTTTTTAAGAATCCGTGGACCCCCTGCTGTCCTCTCTGTGCATCAGCTGGTGACAGGTAACTTCCTGTTAGTCCACCTGGTCTGTCCATCTGCGTCAAGGTCAATACGTTAACTTTTGTTCCAGGCCGCTGACCTTTCAGAATAAGGGTATAAGGTTCGACACGGCAACAATTAAAATAAAATTTCTTACTAAAAGAAACAGAAATTAAATTTTTGTTGTGATTTTTTAAAGTTTAAAAAAAAATTTGGTTGCGATTTCTCTAGTCATACCAACTCAGGGAAACGCTCCTACCAAAATTATCAATGCACAGTGCGTGCAGAAGGTTGGCGTTTCTACGGAAGTCCAGAAATGATGTCACACCGTCATAAACTCCTGAACTGACAGGCTTTTCCTGGACTTTCAAAGCAGCATGAGCCAAACGACGCAGCTTAGTTATGTAAAGATTTTCAGAAACCAACATAAACATCTGCTGAAAACAGAAAAAGAAGAAGTGTTCACAAACTGAAATTAAAGCAGCATTTGTAATGACAAATTAGGTCCGTGTTCATAACGGCCAGTCGATTTTCGTTTTGGAATAGGAAAATGAAAAATGAGCTGTTTTCCAATTTTTCTTTTTAAATTCTTCATAAATGGTAAATAAGTTTCATGCATACTTAGCATTAGCGACTTCAAGCTCAAGTTTTCCATCAGAGCAGCTTCGCTTTCCAAGTCTGTGTTCAGCAAATCAGCTCTGAAAATCCTCGTCTGGCTCCATGTTAGACTCATAAAGCAGCAGCCATATCACCGCTAGATATTCCTGTCCCTGCTTTCTAAAGTGAAATCTGCATATTCTTGCAAAGACATATTTCCTGTTGGAATCTACCAGAATCCGATTAGCTTCTTCCTCTTCTTCTTTGGTTTGAGGTGGGTTACAAACCAGATAAAGACCAAAGACTTCTGAGGAAAACAAAGAAATAAACACAAAGCAAAGCAGAAAGTTTTTAAGCATGAAAGTAATTTATCATTTATGAACATAAAAGAAAAATCAGAAAATGACTCGTTATCTGTTTTCCTATTCCACAACGAAAGTTGATTGGCTGTTAAGTACATGAACCAAATTATTTACTTCTGTGGTCTTTTTCATTAGAGATTTGATATTTTGTCTATGTGCATTCTTAAAGATTTTATTTTATTTTATTTGGTTTTACTGCTAAATTCTAATCTAAGAACACAAATTAAACTCTCCTCAGACATAATGAAGTTGTGTAGGCGTGTAAATCTGCCATCAACCTATTTTTCCGATGAATTCAAACATACTCATTAGAACACGTTAGTCAGGGTGTTTGCTAAACCCATAATGACGGTATTGAAATAACCTTTGAACCCGTGTGACTCCTCCCACGGTAGGAATGCCTGACACATGCAACCATGTTTTCATAAAAACACTGTCGAACACGTACAACAAAACACAGACACACACACATCACATCACGGAGGCTATGTGTCAAAGGTGACAGACAAAAGGCCCTGGTGGTGTGTGTGTGTGTGTGTGTGTGTGTGGGGGNATAGGGGTAAATTAGAGTGTTTTCTTAGTCAAATGACCTGGGGAGTGTGATGATTTGAATGGCGGGTGTTCTGCAGGCATTGATAGATGAAGGTAAAGATGTAGGTGAGCAGGCAGCTGGAGAGGGAGGGCGAGCGAGAGAGAGAGAGAGAGAAAGACGGGAGAGAGAGAGGGAGATGGTGGTAGAGTTTGAAGGGTGTGGGCACCGTTGGATTTGTTTTGCCTCTTTCTCTTTGTTTCTCTCTCTCTCTCGCTCGCCCGCTGGCTGACAGGCTGTGACTGACTGGGTGGGAGATGAGTCGTGGGTTCATCACACTTTGTGTGGCCTTGAGGCTTTTTTCTCTCCACATAAGATGGCTGATGCTGCTGCTGTCGGTCTGCAGCCGGTGATTTTTCTCTTTTATGATGGTGACCTAGTTACAGCACCCGTTCTCCTTCATTTATCTTTTTATTTTATGTTTGTCTTTTAACCAATTAATGCAACGTATATCAGAGGAATAACTGCAAAGGACAGAATAACAGGACTGGCTTGAGGTTGTGTGTTATTGGACTGCAGTATTTCTGGATCATGTTCTTGCTTGTTCTATTGATTATTATTTTTCTCCATCTCAAAAAAGACTAATGAGCCCAGAGAATTCCACTAGAAAGGTTAATACAATATTGAAATGTCAGGAGATTAATGATATTGTTTTTTCTTCCTGTGTCCTGTAGAAACGGTGACAAATGTCTCGCCCTTTTCACTCCGTTCCTCCCTTCCTGATCTTTTTCTCTCTCTTTGTCTTTTTTTCTCCGTCTCCCATCTTTCCCTTCCTTTGTCTCCTCCTCGTTCTCCTCCGCTGACCGTGGTCTCCAGATCCCGGCGCCATGCGTGAATGCTGCGGCTCTCCGCGGCCATGCCACGCCATGTGCGGCTGTCAGCAAATGAATAGCATTGATCCATCTTCATTAGCAGGCGAAGAGATTTCAGCACGAGATGTTTGCCGTCTGTCAGAGCTGAAATCCGCAGCAGACCATCAAGCTGTGTATTGTTACTTTGCAGCTTCAGATCACATGTGTTACGTTAGAGAACAGGAAGTGCTTTGGTGTTGATGGTGCAGATGTAGCTGGTCGTCTATGATCTGTATTTGTACATCTTGACGGAAGCGTCTGGCTCCTCCTTTGCTCCTGCAGTAACCTGGCATGGGGTCCAAGTTTTAATCAACTCTGCATAATTGGAGTGATTCCCTGTCTTGCTGTATATTTCAATCCATCTGTATAATTACGGTGAATTAAAGTCTTTGTCGGGGGGGGGGGGGGGGNGAGGAGGAGCCCTTCCTCTCTACCTCACACAATTACACACCAGCTTGAGAGAAAAGGAAAATTACCTCTTTTGTCATCTCATTTTTCACCAGTGGGGCTAAACACAAGCATCACTGAGCATCAGCAATAATTAATGCTTTTATGACAACCTGTGCACAGAACATCCACCTATATCCATTTCAATAAAAAAAAAAAACAAGCCATTTATTCTGTAATCTGATGCAGTTTCTGGTATCAAGTATTCAAGTTAAATGTGTTTGAAACTAGATTATCTTTTAATTCATCTCATTTTAGAATTTCATGTCTTAAAACAAGACCACAAATTGTTGCTTATAAAAAATATTGCATGTTTGATCCTAATATATTCAGTTTTCATACATGTTACATTACTGACAATCATTTCCCAAA
>VXCM01009281.1:0-14246 GCA_014773175.1 Lucifuga dentata | reverse complement strand
CCCCCACCATCACACTACCACCTCCATGTAACCCCAGCATCATTCTACCACCTCCACGCAACCCCCACCATCATGCTACCACCTCCATGCAACCCTCCATCATACTACCACCTCCATGCAACCTCCTACCATCACGCTACCACCTCCATGCAACCACCCACCATCATGCTGCCACCTGCATGTAACCCCCACCATCATGCTACCACCTCCATGCAACCCCCCACTATCACGCTACCACCTCCATGTAACCCCCACCATCATGCTACACGTCCATGTAACCCCCCACCATCACGCTATCACCTCCATGCTGAGCGTAGGTATGGTGTTACTGTGGAGTGCTGTGATTGGTTGATGCCAGATGTAACAGGACCCCTGTCTTCCACACAGTTCCACTTTCCACTCATCTGTTCATAGAACATTCTCCTAAAAGGTCAGAGGTCATCAAGGTGTGTTGTGGCTAAATTCTTCGGGGTTAGTCGTGGTTTTCACCTTGCCACTCTCCCATGGAGGCCATTTTTGGCCCATGTCTTTCTAATAGTAGAGTCATGACCTCTGACCTTTATTGAGGTGAGAGAGGCCTGCAGGTCCTTCGATGTTTCCTTGGCTCTTTGTGACTTCCTGGATGAGTCGTTGCTGCTCTTGGAGGAGTTCTGAAGGTCGTCTCTCCTGTGAAGGTTCACACTGAGCCAGGTTCTCTCCATCTGAAGATAACGGCTCTCTGTGGATCTTTGGAGTCCCAAAGCCTCAGAAACGCTTTGGAACCTTCCAGACTGACATATTTAATCAGCTACTTCCTCATCTCTGCTGGAGTTTCCTTTGATGGAGGCGTCGTTGCTGCTGGCTGAAAAAGTTCTATTTAAGTGATGTTTAGATTGAACACGGCTGCAGGAATCCAGCCTGGGTGTGTCGAGTCCAACAGAACCAGTTATCATGAACTTTGGTAGATCAGAGGATTTAGTAACGAGGGGTGAAGAATACTTTCTCACACAGGCCGAGTTGGTATTACATAACTTTTTTTTTGCTTCAATAAATAATGTTATTTAAAAACTGTAATTTATGTTTAATCAGGTTGTTTTATGTTAGATTTAGTTTGAAGATCTGAAACATTTTAGTATGAGACACACTAAAAGGGAAATCAGGAGCGGACTCAAATATTTTTTCACAGCACTGTATAAATCACGTTGAGATAACAAAAACAAAGCTCCCCTCTGCCTTCTCTATGACGGCAGGTTTTTCACGCCACTTTCCGCTGTGGTGAAGCTGTAAAGGTGTAAACCTGGTGGATGTCTGATGAGGTCTCTGACCTGGTCGGATAGGCGGGGTCAGGTGTTACAATCACACCGATGTCTGACCGGAGTATCTGATGTTGTTTTTGTGTTTTCAGCTTCAGTAACCTCAGAAGAAATGAAAATGCAATGATAAACAGTCGGAGAAGTGATTAATGCAGAACAGACTGATTATCACTTATCTTCTAATTTAGGATAATAATTTAGGGAATGTTAAACTTCAGCAGCGTCATCCTCACCTGCTGAGGTAACTCAACATCATCAGATGTCTTTTGGTTCTGAAGACACAGTGATTCAGGTTTTGAGCAGACCCCAGTGAAGAGAAGTTTTGTCTTTACTGCTTGTGACACCTCTCCCTGGCTGTGATTGGATCAAATGTCACATGGTCCTTGAAATCTCGCAGGCATCTGTTATAAAGGTACAGATTTCTGTGGACATGCTAACAATGCTAATCCAAAAAAACAAATGGCTGGTTGGCCAGTGGGCAGAGCTCCTCTTTTTTCTTGGGTTCATTCACACTTCCTCTGCTGCTGGAACAACACGTTGCTAACATTAGCGACATTAGCAACATTAGCATTGTTAGTTAAACACAAACAGGACTGTCTGTTGATATCCAGACCTTTACAACAGATGTCTACAAAATGTTAGCAACCGAATCACAGCCACAGGGAGGTATCAGACAGTTCTTCAGTGCATGGTGGTCTTTCGTTTTACATCTGTAGTGGGACCTCAAACCTACCTACGAGTTCTCAAGCCTACCTATGAGAACCTACCGCACTCTAATACATTAAGTGCAGTAGTTGGAAGTTTGGACTTTGGAGTAATATTTCCATTACTTTGAAAAAAACTCAAAGGACATTTTATGCTTTTTTCTTTTTTTTAAAAGACATGGTTGGTTACCACATTAAAGAAACAAGCTCCTCCTCATCTTCACCGACTCATTATAATAGGAGTTTTATTTTAAAACAAACAGTTCGATCTGCCTGGTCTAGAACAGAGCACGGCTAGTTTGGCGTACGGGTGGTCCTAACTTCCTGTCTACGTCTGAGGGTGGTGTCTTTTTTGGTGTTTTTTCAGGTTGCTGGGGTCTGAGAACCTCTCCGGACAAAGCAAGCAGGAGTACGGTCTCTCCCCGGTGTGGATGTTCCGATGGATCTTCAGGTTCCAAAACTGGGAGAATTTTTTTCCGCAGATGTTGCAGCCATATGGTCTCTCCCCGGTGTGGGTCCTGAGGTGGGACTCTAAATTAGCTGGTGAACTGAAACCTTTCCCACAGAACGTACAGATGCAGACTCTCTTCCTGGGGCCTTTCAGCTTTCTAATGGCCCCCTGACTCTGACCTTCGTCCACAGAGTACTGGGGCCCCTGACCAGCAAGCTGCACTGCCTGCACCTGATCTTGATCCTGAACAGGACAGGAATCCTCGGAAAGATCAATAACAGAAGCGACCTGAAATAATGCTGAGGAAGCAACGTGGAACCCTCCAGTACTTTCACCAACCAATCCCCTTCCTGCTAAACTCTCAGTGGCTAACACCCTTCCAGAGCTGCCAGGCTCAAAAGACAGGGGGGCACAGTGTGAGGACGGCCCCGGGAGGCTGTCGCCATGACAACTACTATCACCCCCATTCGTCCACAGCGAAGACTGTCCATAGCTGACCTCTGAGAAGCCACGCCCAACCTCCTGCAGGTCAGACAGCTGGTGGGTGGAGTTTTGAGTGGACTCATCCAATGGCAACAGGCCTCTGAAGTCGTCTGTGCTGGATTCAACCAATCCTGTGAAAGGAGACAGAAAGTAGTGATACATGAGAAAATAATGATAGGTGATCAGACATTGGAGATGGATGACAAGAATAGTGATAGATTATCAGATGATGATCAGAAAATAAAGATGGATGATCAAAGTAGTGATCGATTATCAGAAAGTAGTAGTAGTGATCATAGAGTAGTGATAGATGATCAGAAAGTAAAGATGGATGATCAAAGTAGTGATAGATGATCAGAAAGTAGTGATTACTGGTTAAGTAGTAATAGATAATCAGAAAGTAAAGATGGATGATCAAAGTAGTGATAGATGATCAGAAAGTAGTGATTACTGATTAAGTAGTAATAGATAATCAGAAAGTAGCAATTACTGATTAAGTAGTGATAGATAAGAAAGTAGTAGATGATAAATTAATGATAGATGATGATAGTGATAGATGATGATAAAGTAGTGATAGATGATAAAGTAGCGATGATGATGATAAAGTAGTGATAGATGATGATAAATTAATGATAGATGATGATAGTGATAGATGATGATAAAGTAGCGATGATGATGATAAATTAATGATAGATGATGATAAAGTAGTGATAGATGATGATAAAGTAGTGACAGATGATGATAAATTAATGATAGATGATGATAATGTAGTGATAGATGATAAAGTAGTAATAGATGATGATAAAGTAATGATAGATGATGATAAAGTAGTGATAGATAAATTAATGATAGATGATGATAAAGTAGTGATAGATGATGATAGTGATAGATGATGATATAGTGATGATGATAAAGTAGTGATAGATGATGATAAAGTAGTGATAGATGATGACAGAGTAATGACAGATGATGATAAAGTAGTAACGGATGATGATAAAATAGTGATAGATGATGATAAAGTAGTGATAGATGATGATAAAGTAGTGATAGATGATGATAAAGTAGTGATAGATGATGATAAAGTAGTGATAGATGATGACAGAGTAATGACAGATGATGATAAAGTAGTAACGGATGATGATAAAGTAGTGATAGATGATGATAAAGTAGTGACAGATGATGATAAAGTAGTGATAGATGATGACAGAGTAATGACAGATGATGATAAAGTAGTAACGGATGATGATAAAGTAGTGATAGATGATGATAAAGTAGTGACAGATGATGATAAAGTAGTGATAGATGATGACAGAGTAATGACAGATGATGATAAAGTAGTAACGGATGATGATAAAGTAGTGATAGATGATGATAAAGTAGTGACAGATGATGATAAAGTAGTGATAGATGATGACAGAGTAATGACAGATGATGATAAAGTAGTAACGGATGATGATAAAGTAGTGATAGATGATGATAAAGTAGTGACAGATGATGATAAAGTAGTGATAGATGATGATAGTGATAGATGATGATAAAGTAGTTATAGATGATGATAGTGATAGAAGATGATAAAGTAGTGACAGATGATGATAAAGTAGTGATAGATGATGATAGTGATAGATGATGATAAAGTAGTTATAGATGATGATAGTGATAAATGATAATATAGTAATGATGATGATAAAGTAATGATAGATGATAAAGTAGTGATAGATGATGATGATAGTGATAGATGATGATAAAGTAGTGATAGATGATGATAAAGTAGTGATAGATGATGATAGTGATAGATGATGATATAGTGATGATGATAAAGTAGTGATAGATGATGATAAAGTAGTGATAGATGATGACAGAGTAATGACAGATGATGATAAAGTAGTAACGGATGATGATAAAGTAGTGATAGATGATGATAAAGTAGTGACAGATGATGATAAAGTAGTGATAGATGATGACAGAGTAATGACAGATGATGATAAAGTAGTAACGGATGATGATAAAGTAGTGATAGATGATGATAAAGTAGTGACAGATGATGATAAAGTAGTGATAGATGATGATAGTGATAGATGATGATAAAGTAGTGATAGATGATGATAAAGTAGTGATAGATGATGATGATAGTGATACATGATAAAGTAGTTATAGATGATAGTGATAAATGATAATATAGTGATGATGATAATAAAGTAATGATAGATGATGATAAAGTAGTGATATATGATGATAAATTAATGATAGATGATGATAAAGTAGTGATATATGATGAGAAAGTAGTGACAGATTATTATAAAGTAGTGATAGATGATGATAAATTAGTGATAGATGATAAATTAATGATAGATGATGATAAAGTAGAGACTGATGATGATAAAGTAGTGATAGATGATCTGTGCTGCCTCCACACTTGTTTTTATTGTTTCTCCAAACTGTCGCCACCATAATCTCATGTTGACATACTCAGTCTGTTCATCTTGCATTCAGCATTCCTCTCTCTCTCTCTCTCTCTCTCTCTCTCTCTCTCTCTCACACACACACACACACACACACACANCTCTCTCTCTCTCTCTCTCTCTCTCTCTCTCTCTCTCACACACACACACACACACACACACACATAATTCTCATTCTGATAGATAATTAGTAATTTTATGATTAGTGATCCATTATCAGAAGACAACCATTAAACACTGATAGATGAGCAATGATGGATGATTGTGATGGATTATTAGCAATGGATGATTGGTGGTATTATTGACAATGGATGATTAGTGATAACATGGTTAGTCGTAGATCATTGGTGGTGGATGTTAGTGATGTATTGTTGGTGACTGATGCTTGGTGATGAATGACTGATGATAGATTAGTGATTGATGATTAGTGATATATGATTAGTAGGATAGCTGTGGATGAGGGTTGTGGGGGATGGTGAGATGTTTACGTATGATCAATGTTTTAAGCATGTTAGATTACATACTCACCCTCCTGTATGCTGAGACCCATCTGCCTCTGGTTTCCTGTCAGAGGCTCCACCTCCTCCACCTTAACAAGCACTACGTCAGGCTCCTCCTCCTTCTGCGCATGCTTGTGCGCGCGCGCACACACACACACACGCACACACACACACACACACACACACACACACACACACACACACACACAGGAAACAGCTGACATTACTGCATTGCGCATACAAAACATGACACAACAACAAATGTACAGTTAACAACTTTGACATTTTAGGATTTAGGTTAAAGGACCATACCGTCTATTTTGCATATTTGAGCCTAATATATTCAATTTTCATACACGTAACATTACTAACAATCATTTCCCAAAGCATACTACTGGAACGGTGAATTAAAAATGTTTTTCCTACCTTCCAGACCTCCATTGGTTTCAGTTCATTCTGCTATTAAAATCAACTTGTTGATACTGTAAACGTTCTTGGGATAGGTAATCCATCATCACCAACAAGACGTGTATTCAGGTTTTTTTAGAAGTTATGTAATTTTAGTGTTTAAGCTCAATAAAAAGCGTGGAGTGAATGTATGCCTCCACCGGGGAATATAGTCCCAAAAGAAGACCTGCGTTTATGGAAAAATTTAAAGGACCGTGACTTCATAAGGCTGTGTAACTATTAGCAGGAGAAACATGGATTTTTAAGGTGGGTGTATCACTTGAATATTTGATTTTGAAAGATTAAGAGATTTAGCAAAATATCAGGAAAGCTGAAATACGGTTTTATCCTTTGGGAAATGATTGTCAGTAATGTAACATGTATGAAAAATTAATATATTAAGCTCAAACATGCAATCGGTAATATTTTGTTAACCTAAAGCCTAAAATATATCCACATTTTTATCCTTTTTTTTCATCTGCACTGAATACTCAACAGTTTCAAACTGAAAAATTAATTCTAAAAAGGTTCTTGAATTAATTTAAAATAAACAACTGTGATTTTTAGGTTAAATAACTATGACCCCACCCNCCCCCACCCCCTCCCCCACACCCACACACCCATATACAGCAGCATCACTTAAATTATCTCAGGAATAACCTCCTGCTTTCAACTAGTCACATACATCACGAATTTAACTGTCCAACATGTTTGGAATTACAGCAAATAAAAAAATAAAAGCAAAAATAAAAATAAAATAAATAAAAGCTGAAATAAAAGCAGCTGATTGGTCCTTCAGACTGTAAGTGAAGTCAGACACAAAGTAAGGAGATTAAAATAGGAGTATTAAAGGTATTAGTAAAAGAGTAAAAAATTAGTAAAAAAAAAAATTTAAGTATTAAAGGAGCTGATTAAAGATGGAAATAAATTGGAGTATTTTAACAACATAAAAAATTCCTGTGTATCTGTTTCTCAGCACATTTATATACGTTATATGTTTATATCTGCCTCTTTCAGATCTAACATACATGTTTTAATTGTAGGCACAAAAACACTGATTCTAAAATGTTTAGAGGATTTGTTGTTTTTGTTTCCGTTGTGTTACATATAATGAAACCGTGATATTTCTAGAATTTTAACAATTGAACCTCAAAATAAGCTGGACGCGTTTCACACGCTTTTACACATTATAACCTAATTATTTATCTGGATTCTGAAGTTATAATGTAACGTGTACATGATGATACTTGAAACAGGAGTCCATGTTTCTCTCAACATACATGATGTGTTGTTTTAGTCAGCAGGTGAGGAAACGTGCAGGCGTTTTACATTTTACATGTGCTGAGTTTAGTTTAAT
This sequence comes from Lucifuga dentata, assembly GCA_014773175.1. Taxonomy (NCBI): domain Eukaryota; kingdom Metazoa; phylum Chordata; class Actinopteri; order Ophidiiformes; family Bythitidae; genus Lucifuga; species Lucifuga dentata. The sequence continues at coordinate 6,553 of VXCM01009281.1, read as the reverse complement.
TACGTGTTTGTGTGACGTTTAATGTGAGTATAATTAAAGTTTTAAAGTAAGCATGCTGACATCTGTAAAGCCTTTAGAATGGCTCATCAAACGTTTCCTGATGTTTCCTAATATCATGCTTTGCTGTATGTTTATTTTTAATGTATGATGTATGGTGACTTTAGCGCGTCATGGTGGTCATACACCATGTTTTGCTCATGTGAAGACATCTCATGGCCGTGAAACCTCGACTTCAGTTACAAACAAATCAAACAGATGAAGAACAACAACAAATGAGCCTCAGTGCTTAAAGCAGCAGATTTTATTTCATACATGTTAATCATTATTACAACACATCAAACGTGGCATGACTTATCCATGTATGGAGTTTTATCTGATCACATGATCAGCACAGCGTTCTTAAAGTTCCTTCATACACAGGAAGTGCAGTGACTGAGCAGATGTCACTGTTAAAGGAGCATACCAGTAATTTTACATGATTGAGCCCAAGAAATACAACCTGTATACATGTTACATTTCAACCAATCACTTTCCAAAACATAATACTGTATGGTAAATATTAGAATTGTTTTTCCTACCTTCCAGACTGTCATTGACTTCCATTCATTCCAATACAATATACTGTAAAAATCAACTTGTAGAGACTTGAAACTTGCTGAGATAAATAATCACAGAGAACAAACCATCATTATTCTTGTCTGTTGAAGTTATGTAACCCTGGATAAAACACGAAGCTGCATGGAAGAAAGTGTATTTCTCCACCAGGAAATATAGTCCCTGGAGAAGATGACTTACAGAGAAATTAAAAATGGCTGTGCCTTCTACAATTGTTTGTAAATGTAAGCAGGTGAAACATTGAATTTTAAGGTGGATACATCACCTGTACATTTGATTTTGAAAGATGAAAGGATTTGACAAAATAACCATACATTCAAACACAGTTTTATGTTTTGGAACATGGTCGTCACAAACATAACATGTACGGGGGTTGTACTGTATTTATTTGGCTCAAACATAGAAAAATCAGTGGCGTGATCTTCGCTTGTCTCTACATCCTCGGAGACTCAGAAATAAGAGATCTGGAATGTCATTACAGATGGACAAGATTAATTTCTGGGTCACGTGAGGCTCGAGCAGGAAGTAAAGAGCTTCAGAACGCACCTACAGAGTTTGTTTAAAAAAAAAAAAAAACAATCCAAGCGTCAGTAATAATCAGAACACCCTTTTAACACTCTGAGCAATGCATCATGGTTAAATCTGTCTTCATCTCAGCTAACACGTGGAGCTCCGTGTCCACAGGTACACAGAGGAGAACGATTCCTTTTGGTCAGTGTTTCACATGCTCATCTTCTTACGTGTTCTAATTGCAAACTTCTGTCTCATCGTGATAAAATGTGAAAGCAAATATTGTTGTTACATGTTCAAATGTAATGTGTCACACAATGCTACTTTATGTTTGTTGCACCCCCTACAGGCTGCAGACAGACACAGCAGAGCTGCTTCTTTAGGTTCACCTGTGCTACCTGATGCAATCCAGGATTACAAACCAGAACCCTTTCTCAAAAAAAAAAACAAAAAAAAAANAAAAAAAAAAAAACAGAAAACCTCAATGATCTAGAAGCAGAGATGCTAGATCAATCTATTGATGTACTGATTGATTAGCAGCAGAGATGCTAGAGATGAGCATGTGTTCAGGTTAGCGTGTGCTTGTATGTTGTCAGCATGTTGCTCCATTCTCCTGTTCAGCGTGTGAAGGCAGCACGTCTTCTTCACATCATGTGAAGCAGCATGTGGGTTTCCATACGTTGTCTTGAAGTCAGATTCAGCTTCTGCTGTCATAGTTTTCTTTATGTATCAAATGATGCTATGACTAGGAAAGGATCCACATTCATCTTTGTTCATCTGATTTACTTTGACCATAGAAACTACTTCCTGTTTTAAAGAAAAGCTGTCTTTGCTTGGGTTGTAAGGTTCTGACATTCCTGAAGTTGAATTCTAGGTTTGGAAATGCCCAAAATAAGAAACACTGAAGAAACACGTCTATCGTTATTTTGTAAATGAAGGTTGTTCCATGTGTCAGATTTCATAGAAAATGTCCAAACAGGACAGGAAAAGAAACAGAAAACCACACAAGACAATAAAAACACAAGAGTCTGTAGTTTGACGTCTTACGGGTCCTCAGCTGGCTGCTTCCTTCAACAGAACACACGAAATACAAGTGTCATCTGCAACAGTGAAAAGACAACTCCGGGATGCTGGCCTTAATGGTAGAGTTTCAAAGAAAAAGCCATATCGGAAACTGGAGAATAAAAAGAAAAGGTTAAAAATGGACAAAAGAAAACAAACCATGGACAGTAGATGACCTTTGTTTGGTTTTGTCTATTTTTGAACTCAGAATTGAACTTTAGGAAGAAAAGCACATTACAACCCAAGTAGAGACAATTTACCTGCTTCATTAAATGGGTTTCAGGTGTTCTAATCCAATTACAAAGGTGTGTCTATGTAGCCAATTAGCACTTAAAGATAATTAAGGATATGCTCAAAGAGTTTATCATTAGGACACTAGAATAATGCTGATGAAAATATAAGAAAAATTATAAACTAGTCAGTTCCATCATTCATCCTGCTTAACTTATTCAGGGTCACTGGGGGCTGGAGCCTAGCCCAGGGGTCACTGAGCGAGCTGGACAGGTCAGCAGCCAATCACAGGACTCTCTCTATCTCATTCACTCACTCACACACACACACCCACGTGTTTGGAGGAATAGCACAAAGATACGAGAACATGTAAACTCCACACAGGAAGAACCCAGTTGGATTTGAACCCAGAACCTTCCTACTGTGAAGAAGCATTGCTAAACACTAAACCACCATGCTGGCCTTTTTCCAGCAGTAATGAACATTTAAACATTATTACTGTATTTAAATCAATTTAATGGCACCTTGGTGAATAAAAGCATCATCTTCTATTAAAAATACGAGAAAAGGATTCCGTGTTTCTCTGAACATACATGACGTGTAATCACGATATGAGGAGAGTCACCAGGTGAGGAAATATATGTGGAGGTGTTTTCCTCCGATTATCACATTTACATGCCTGAATAAACTGACTTATAATCACATTAATCAGTCTAATTATGATGTTTTCATGAGGCTTATCACCTTAATCAGAGTACAAGTTGTAACATGCGTGTTAACGTGTTGAACGGTAGATTTTACTGCATGCTGCTGTATTCAGGTAGTACAAGTGAACCTATTTTACTTTACCTTGAGTCACTTTCAAACTTTTGCCCTGAATCCATCATGTGATGTCTCACTACATAGATCAGGTCAAAGTAAAAGATGACTAAGGTCAAACAGACATCCACCTCTGCGTTCCCAGAGTCACATTACTCATCTCATTTCATCACGCTTACCAGAGTCGCGTGGCTCATTTCATCACGCAGACGTCATTGTCCGTGCACACTTCAGGGTGACTTCTTTGCTGGTGCATTTTGAGGTTTCGTATCCAGGCGAATCCTTTCCCGCACAGTCCGCAGCTGTAAGGTTTTTCTCCGGTGTGAACCCTCTGGTGCTTCTTCAGGTTTCCAGCCTCGGAGAACGTTTTCCCACAGGTGGAGCAGCGGAATGGCCTCTCTCCTGTGTGGATGCGCTGGTGGATCTCCACCTTCTTGGGCCGGTTGAAAGCTTTGCCGCAGTAGCTGCAAACAAACAGCCTTTCCTTACCTCCGGTCCGCTGGCAAACCGTGCCGCGATCGCTGGCAGACACAGACGAAGGAAACCCAGAGCCACCGCTCACAACACTGTGAGTCCATCCGTTAATACCGGAAGAAGTTGATGGAAAATCAGCTGCTGCCATCGAGTACAAACAAGATGGCCTCCTTCCTTCCACTTCAACCCCCAAAGTATCATCAAAAAACTCCTCGACCAGCGAATTTGTGTTTTTACTATCGGAAAACGCTGCAAACTGTAGGTCATTGTTGCTGTTGCTGACGTACTGGTGGCGATTTGTAGTTTCCTGTTGTTTTAGAAGAGGGGGGGTGTGTAGCATGGGGTCTGAGCCCTCACAGGAAGTGAGTTCAGACTTAACGAGAGAGGAGGAGTCACTGACCTCCACTCCTCTGACACCGCCGGGCCGCGTCCTCTGGGACTGACAGGAAGTAGACTGGGTATCCTCCTGCTGACGGCTCGGTCTCTGTCCTCCATGCTCCACCACTCCTACAGAGAGAGGACATCAGGGGTCAAAGGTCAAAATTTTAACACAAATGCATTAGCTTAGTCATCATTTTAATTCATTAATATCAGATCAGTTAAACTGACTGCAAACATGGTGATTTCACGTTACGTGTCAAACAAAACACACAAACTTTTAGCATTTTTCACGTAGACTTCATGCTAACCTCAACTCTCATCTTTTCAACAGCATCAAACGATTTATGATAAATTTACTCCACGGAAACAGAAGAGTCTCACTTTATGGCAGCCAATCTGCGGCAGCTCAGCCATGATTTGTGTTGTGGTTGTTAGTAGGGGTGGGTGGGAAAAATAGATTTTTTAATTAATTCAACTTTATATGATTCCGATATCAATTCATAAAATAAAAAAATCGATCTTTTAAATAGTCTAATTCAGAGGTGTTCAACTAAAATTCAGGTGGGTCCAGTTACTCAACTATCTCCCCCGTGGCATCCATAAACCGCCCCTCCTGACCCAATCTTATTCTCTGATTGAAAGCTTTGCTAGCATGACGGTATTATGTTTGTTTATTGCTCCCACCAGAAACTGGTGGGAGCAATCATCTTTGGTTCCACTTGGCTTCAGGTGCCACATAATGACCAAAACAGCTTGATTGGCCCAATTATGATTCTGTATAACTGTCAAAATACGTGAGATTTACAGGAGAAATTACCAAACAGGAGCACAGCGGGATAGAGGGTGAAAATATGGGAGAAACCCGGCAAAGACGGGAAAGTTGATAGGTATGGATATGACACATAACTATGATTCAGAACCTTCATGGAAAAAACAAAGTGTCAACTTCAATATTTTATTAAACATTTCTGACTAAACATTTACTGCTTTTCTTAGTTACACGTATATTTTCAAATATGAACTTGATAAATTGAAAATTGATCTTAAAAATAAAGTCCTTGGCTCTGAGTTCGTTTATTTTTCTAGTCCTTACCTCGGACTGTTATGGTAGGTTTCTTNAAAGTCCTTGGCTCTGAGTTCGTTTATTTTTCTAGTCCTTACCTCGGACTGTTATGGTAGGTTTCTTCAAATTTTTTATGTTTTGTATCATAATGGTGTTTTAACGTTGCCATGTTTTGACGGCCACAGACTGAACAGATCAAACACGCGGGTCTCGTAGCGTTTGCTGCTGCTGGAAGAATGAAGGCAGATTTATATGTCCACTCATCAACTTTCACTTTTTCTGCTCAACTTTTCTGATCTTTGAACCACTGGCTACTTCATTACATCTGGCTGCTAGCATGTCTGCTCAGCTAATTCAGGGTACAGTGAGTCTTACCACGAATGGACAAGAAGCTTAGGCCAGAGGACCCATAGAGTCCCCTCTGAGCTGTCCACGACATACGACATAGACAATGCATCGACCTGCAAGCTGCATCTGCCTCACCTCCAGCCAAAAAAAAATAAGCCAGTCCTTACTCATTTTATATAGAGGATATGCGTCCTCACAGAGTTGCCGTGACAACGAGGGATTTAGGAATACGTTTCAAATCCTGGAATCATGGAATGCTGAGCAACACGACAACATGTTAGTGAGGCGGCTACACAAAGCTTCATGTGGAGGTCAAAGAGCATCAGAGCCTAAAGTTCAAAGGTCAGCCTGAACCTGCTTTAATACACTCAGTAAGTTTCCTACATACAATACTGTGAAGAAGTATTCACCCTTCACCTCCTCCTGATTTCTTCTATTTTTGTATAGATCTCATACTAAATAGTTTCAGATCTTCAAACAGAACTTCACATAAAACAAAGGCAACCTGAGTAAACATAAAATACAGTTATTAAATGATAATTTTATTTATTGANCACATAAAACAAAGGCAACCTGAGTAAACATAAAATACAGTTATTAAATGATAATTTTATTTATTGAAGCAAAAAAGTTATCCAACAGCTATATCATCCATGTGAAAAACTAATAACCCCCTAAACTCAATAACTGGTTGTCCCACATTTAGCAGCAACGATAACTCCAGATCATCTCTGACATCACTGCGTGGAGTTTAGTTCCTATTCTTCACTAAATTACTTTAATTTACACACTTTGGAGGTTTTCCAGCATGAACGGCCTGTTTAAGGTCCTCTTGAGGTTCAGGTCAGGACTTGGACTAGNTGGAGGTTTTCCAGCATGAACGGCCTGTTTAAGGTCCTCTTGAGGTTCAGGTCAGGACTTGGACTAGAACGCTCCAAAACCTTCATGTTGTTCCTTCTGATCCAGTCAGAGGTGAACTTGCTTTGATGCTTTGGATCGTCGTCTTGCTGCAGAACCCAGTTTGAGCTTCAAATCAGACTGATGACCTGA
>VXCM01009279.1:0-15509 GCA_014773175.1 Lucifuga dentata | reverse complement strand
AAAGTTGGAGGAAAAAAAAACTCAGCAACGTGAATCTTTCAAACACAATGCAGTGACACCGCTACACTTGCAATAAATACACAGTTTTCTATTGGTTTTCTGCAGTTCTGCTGGTAATTGGATGGTTTGTTCTGTTGTTACTCCCTGTTAGAGCCAGAAAAAAAATTTTTTTCTTGAAAACCACAAAGCACAGAGCGGTGATGGAAAACCAAAGGCCATCAGAGCTTCTCTAATGGAGCCGTGTGGAAGCGGTGAAACAGAAAGAGAGAGGGGAAAGAAAGTTCAGCTGAAGAGTAAATTACAACTTTCCATCACAGAAGAACCGCTGCAAGAAGTCAACTTTAATGGAGTTTCTGAAAAAGTGTGTTATGCAAATACCTGCTGACCTGAGGCACCTGTGAGCTCAAATAACAGCAGCAAATGTGAAGCGGTATGTAATTATCATTTAAAAAGATTAAACATCACAGAATTCATGAGAGTTTAGGCTTAACATTGGTAGATACAATGTAAAGTTATGCATGTGCGCTTTGTGTCTGTCATACACTCAAAGAGAGCTTGACTGTGTAAAACATTTGCTTTATTCATCAAAGTATTTAAATAATGTAATTGGTGGATAGAATTAACACCACCTCAATTGATTTTGCGTTTAATTTGCAGGTGTAAACTGTTAATAATTTGCATTGAGTACTTAAATATGTAATTTTTTAACATCAACTAACTTTATAGTAAACATACAGAAGGCACTCTTGCACATCTTTTCTTACACTGCCCTATGCTAGTCAAATACTGGGAAGATGTTTCAGTTACACGTCTAAGATATATGAAAAGATGATTATTTTTGATGAACAGTTGGTTTTGTTTGGATGTTCTGAAGATACAGCAATGTTCTCACATCCTTAACAGCAAGCATGGTCCTTTGCTATGGCTGTGGCAAAGAGAGTCATTTTAAAGGAATGGAAATCTCCCTTTTCACCAGTTTTTAAACAATGGCTAAATGATATGGTTTCTTTTTTACATCTAGAAAGGATACGTTATATAAAGACAGGCTCCATGACACAGTTTAACAAGATTTGGGGTCCCTTTTTGAGTAGCCTCACGGAGTAAAAAGCTATTTTCTGAATTAAATTATACATAATCAAATTTTAAGTTTTGCTTACTTTTGATACTGTACCTGCTTTTGACGAAAAGGCATAACTATGAATGGTCTGGCTGGCAATTTTTTTTCCCTCTTTTTTCTTGTTTCTTTTTCTTTTCTTATTTTGGTATGTGTGTGTGTGTGTGTGTGTGTCTTTGTTAAATGTTTTTTCTGTATGGTTTATGGTTGATTGAAAAATTTATAAAGTATAAAAAAATAATCAACTAACTTTATAAATGTCGGCAAAAATGCCCCACAAAAATGAAGAATGAGAGTGTTTAACAAGTCAGGATCTATGTAGACTTTTATCAGCAACAACCTGAATACACGTCTTGTTGGTGATGATGGATTACCTATCCCAAGAACGTTTCAAGTATCAGCAAGTTGATTTTAATAGTGTACCAGAATGAACTGAAACCATTGGAGGTCTGGAAGGTAGGAAAAACATTTTTCCTTCCTAATTCACTGTTTCAATCCATTTTAAACGGGGCCGTTTCTGGCCCCGTTTAAAACGAGACATCTCTGCTTGCATTACATACTTGTCAATTAACTGGTAAACCCAATCAAATATTACACCTGCTGCCTGCCCTCCCATACCTGCGATAAGTCAGCCATTCTAACATCTGATCATTGACTGTGTTGGTCCTCTGCCTCGTTCCAAGTCTGGTTTTAATATTTATTGACTGTGATGTGTCAGTCAACCAGATATCCAGCTGGAATGGAAGTCACCTTCATCACCATGTTTCATGAGATGGATGAATGAGATGGAACAGATTCGTTTCAGCAAATGGAACTTCCAAGAGTTTTTTGGAAAACATGGAAGCCATTTCTAGAATCCCTTGGTGAGACCTGACTATTTAATTTACATCTTTTTTGGGCTGTGCTTTGCCATGATTTGGTGTAAATTGTATGTTTCATTTTGCATGATTGTTTGGTAGTGTTGCCTCACTATTTTTTTTCTTCCCTCCCTCCACCCCTCTTTGTTTGTCTCCCCTCACATTAAGTGTGTCTCCCTTGTGATTAGTTCATAGGATGCCTGAACTTATTGAACTTATTGCTACGGACTGATGGATGTGGACAATTTAGGGGAGCTTTAAACATTCAGAAACTTTGGGTGGCTTGTGTGTTTTATTGGTACACTAACATCATTCAGTCTTACCCATCCCTGTTTTTAGATACGCTACTACTATTACTAGTTAGTAGAGATGCTCCGCTCACTCAGGTACCTTTAGCGTTAATCAGATTAGTCATTGGCCAAAATTTCTCATGTGCCAGAAATCCAATCAAGCGTTTGATGGCTAAATCGGTCCTCGATTTGGCTGGAAAACTCGCGTCGGGACCCTTATATAGCACATTTAATGGCTGCAGGTCAAATGGAAATTCAGCCCGACTGTAAAATGAATCAAATCCAATTAAATTGAAGTAAAATTAGCCTGAAAATCGTATAGCATCTGCTAGCTTTTACTCAGCTGAAGTTCAGAGAGCTCATCCCCTCAGATCAGACCTGCAGGTCAGTATTAATAGGAAATCTAAATCATCCTGCGGGCCGGATATGATTGTCCCACGTGTGGGGTCTGACCCGCGGGCCTCGTGTCTGACAGAGGAAAGATCATAAACCTTCCACATGACCCCGATCATCCCTCGGGCGATCCAACCCACCAACCCGACAGCAGGCACAATCATCCATCAAGCGTCCAGCAGCTCTGGGCTCTGTCCAACCTGGCAGCCCGTCAGAGGGCAGACGGATGGGAGTCGGGTTGCGGTGGACTTCTGGCTTCAGGATGACAGCAGCTAGACTGAGCATCTGCAGCCGTCATTTTAGACATTTTATATCCAACTGAAACGGATAAATAAATGTATGTTTCATGTCCTGAGAAAGAGCTAATGTTATTCCTATCTTGAAATCTTTGCATCCATTTGCTGCACAGCAAATCAATTTTAAGATTATTTTTTATTGATTTTAAATTGTTGAATGGTATTGCCTCATCTCATTTGCCTGATATGATAAGCAGAGATGTACCTGTTACATCTTCTGGCTTAAGCCTCTTAACTGTTCCTAAACTCCAAACTAAAAGGTTTTGGAGAGGCAGCTTTTGGTTTTTATGGTCCAAGACTATGGAACAATTTGCCAGAGGATCTACACGTTTCTAAAACTGTGGATATTTTTAAGAAGAATCTTAAAATATATCTTTTGGGTGCTGCTTTTATGTCAAATGCTAATGTTTAATGCTGTTATTGGTCATACTCCTTTATTTGATCTTTTTTTTTTAATCTAATTGATTTTTAAAAAAATGTCCTATGTGAAGCACTTTGAGTTGCATATCATATGAATTGTACAGTATATAAATAAAAGATTAAGATTTACACAGTGTCAGTTCTGCAGCAACAAATGGGCTCCAGCAAATCAAAGTACAGCAGCAGTCAGAAAACCCCCGAAACGAAGCGAAATGTTCCAGAATCAAACGTCGCTTTCTTTAAAAACTCCAACTAAGAGGCAGGGGAAGGAACAGGAAGTATGAACTGAAGAATCAGCCCGCACACAATCTGTGGGTGTATTACAGATAATTTATGTAGTTTAAAAGTTTTAATGTATTTATACAGTAGCAGATCTGCCAAACAAAACAAATAAATAAATAAATATTACAACTAGTTTTCCACAAAAAGTCTGAAAATGTTTTTACGTGGTAACGAGTCCAGACTTTTGAGCAGCTTATCAGTAATACAACTTAATAAATAATTATATTTACTGAAGTATTGTACATTTGTAGAACTTGTGTTTAATAGAAACTTTCTGCTTTTTCTTCCAATACATTTCAGAGGGAAATAAGTTTTTTTTTTTTTTTTTTTTTTTACTGCACATTTGCTGTACGTACATGTATCTGATGGCTGTTACTTTGCAGATTTATGCTTCTAGAGACTTAAGAGTTCATATGAGACACTTATAAATATTATATTGTAAAATCTTTGTTATATGTCTATTTTTTTTTTTTTTTTTTTTTTACATTATTAAATATTTCAAGAGATTAAGAAAGGATAAGAGGTCAGAATGTTTGCTGTAGATGAATATGTAATACTTGAACTAGAATTTTCATTATTTATGCAGTAAAATGTACATTTTAACATTTTAAATATATTAAATATTTAACACTCTGTTTGGGACTACTCCTCAGCATCAGTACTCTTACTTTTGATATTCAAGTATATTTGTTCTGCTAAAATTTACATTTTACTTGACTTCTGAGTGCAGGTGTTGTACTTGTAAAGTACTTTTCTATAGTTTTATTTATTTATTTATTTTTTTTTAAACTACAGTATGTAATATAATGTAATAATACTCTTTATGGCCCATTATCCTGAAACTATGACTTTATTATCTTAGCATCTCAAAGCAAATGGTGCACATATTTTTTTTTTTTTTTTANTTTTTTTTTTTTTTTTAGTAGCTTTGTCCTGATAACAATTTAATTAGAATCTTATCTCAAGTTACCAAATATTGTGATGATGAGGACTTAGTCGTCTCATTATCTCGAGATAACGTGACTCGACCTCGTTTATGATTTATCAGAGATTCAACATGGAGTCTTTCCTTTCTGTTGTGAGAGGAAGAGGAAGAGCTTAAAAATGAATGCCTACATTTAATATATTCATCCACAAAAAAAAAAAAAAAANTTTTTTTTTTTTTTTTTTTGAGTATTATCAGTTTCCAATCAGCCATATCTCTTCTTCTTGTCATTTTCTGCACAGATCTCAGGTTTTGATCTGAAATTCAGAGCAGAACGCTCGTTCATTTCTCAGGCCCAACCGTGTTGCGATCTGGTGTTACAGAAGAAAGTGAAAGTTACCTGTAATTGATTTATCGATTGGAACAATGGATTAATAATCACACAGTAAAACAATGTTATTTCTGCTGGGTTCTTTAAATCTAAAGCTGTAAATCTAAAATTGTCTCAGGGAGTGGCTGGAAGCAGGAAAAATAAAGAAATGTAAATCTGTCGAGATTTTGAAGAACTCTGCTGAAAAGTCTCTTCTATCATTTCAATCTGTAGTGTGTATCGATGCACTGTACACCAATGTGTATGTTAATCAAAATCACAACATTATCCAATCTTCATCCACTTTGAGACGGAGGGAGGGATTGACCTCTTGCTGGTGAAGTCTTGATTGTCTAACGATTTGGAAACTGAAACAGAACTTTATTTGTCCATGCATACATGGAAATTTGTCTTGCAATCAGTGCTTCCCTGATCCATACAATAACAAACCACATAAAACGCACCCATGTTCATAAAAACATACACCATCAAATCCATAGAGGCCATCAAATAAAAATTAACATCCTCATGACCAGTATATAAATGTTAAAAGGACTCAAATTAGGCCCTAAAAGCAGATTCAGCAGGCAGGTGAAAACTTCAACAGTCTTTACTAGCAACTCAGGTCCAAATAATCCAGAGCTTGACAAAAAATAGTTTAAGGTAGGAGAGGGAATAATCAAGGTCAGGAGCTAACAGGAAGTTGGACGCTTAATAGGCTACAGATCCAAAGGGCTTGACAGAGAGCAACAGGCAAATATCAAAAACCGGAAAAATCTAGCAGACAGGCAGATTAATCTGAGGGGCTAGAGGCAGAGATCAGAAAGGAAATGTCAGAAACAGTCCGATAAGCCTCAGGAAAGCTGGCAGGAAACAAGAAATGTCCAGAACGATCTGGCAGAGAATGATATTATATATATATATATATATATCATTAAAATAGATAGATAGATAGATAGATAGATAGATAGATAGATAGATAGATAGATAGATAGATAGATAGATAGATTGGTTCTGACATTTATGAAGGCTAGTGAGTGTCAGAACTATTATCCAGGATGAAACAAGGAGCATCCACGAGTACGTCAAGAAGTTGGCCCCTCAGGACAAAGTGCTAAGTGAGTACCTCAGACAGCAGGAGACTGAGAGTGTGGTGAGGAAGAGGAAGAAGAGGAGACATCGTGGAAGACTAAGCCCCTCCATGGGATGGACCACCGACAGATAGAAGTGGCTGATATGGAGTGGCTAGAAAAGGCTGGTCTGAAAGACAGCAGAGAGGCTCTGATTGTGGCAGCACAAGAGCAGGCCCTCAGCACCAGATCCATGGAGGCAGGGGTCTACCACAGCAGACAGGACCCACGGTGCAGGCTGTGCAAAGATGCCCCAGAGACAGTCCAGCACATANCAGCAGACAGGACCCACGGTGCAGGCTGTGCAAAGATGCCCCAGAGACAGTCCAGCACATAGTAGCATACACTGAGAGGAATAACCAGGTAGCTGGGATAGTGTACAGGAACATCTGTGCTGAATTTGGACTGGAAGTCCCTAAGTCCAAATGGGAGACACCACCAAAGGTGAAGTCCTGTGGGACTTCAAGTTCCAGACTGACGAGCAGGTGCTGCTAACCAGACATGGTAGTTAACAAGGATCAAAAGAGAGCAGCAGTGATGGATGCAGCAATCCCAAGTGATGTAACATCAGGAAGAAAGAGCATGAGAAGCTAGAGAAATACCAAAGGCTGAAGGAAGAACTGGATGGAATGTGGAAGGTGAAGTCCACAGTGGTCCCAGTAGTACGAGGAACACTAGGGTCTGTGACCCCCAAACTGGGAGAGTGGCTCTGAGAGATTCCAGGAACAACATCTGAGGTCTCTGTCCAGAAGAGTGCAGTCCTACGAACAGCTAAGATACTGCAGACCCCTCAAACTCCCAGGCCTCTGGTAGAGGACCTGAGCTTGAGAAAGACACACACACACACACACACACACACACACACACACACACACACCACCTGAAAGGGTGAGAGGGAGATTTTTATCTATATGTTGCAATATACAGTATGTTGCTGTATATGCTGCTCTATATGCTGCTATATGTGCTGTTGTATATGCTGCTATATATTCTGCTATATATATTCTGCTGTATATGCTGCTATATATTCTGCTACATATGCTATTGTATATGTTGCCATATATGCTGCTGTATATGCTGCTATATACAGTATGATATACAGTATATGCTGCTATATATGCTGATATATATTCTGCTATATATTGTGCTGTATATGCTATTGTATATGCTGCTATATATTCTATGTGCTGCTGTATACTCTGCTGCGTATGCTGCTATGTGCTGATGAGTAGAAAGATCAGCAGGTATGTCAGTCAGGTGACCAGGTGAGCACAGGAAGACAGGTGATTGACAGCTGAGTTGAGGAGAGGACAGGCTCTGGATGAAGCGACTCAGCGACAGGAATGAATGCAGCAAACTGAGCTGTGGAGAAATGTGAGATTGATCAGACTGTCATCATGGTTGCATAATCCTGCAGCAGAAAAGGAGAGATGCTGCGGGCTTTAAACTGGCTGCTGAAGGTGAAGATTTGCTTTTGACTCAGAGAAGCTGCTTGTTTTTCATTTCACACAACAGCTGAAGACAGCAGAAGGTTTTTGTCTCTCCCTCAGGAAAACAAATCAGAACTTCCTGCTGCGTCGACATGCTGCCGGATCCTCAGCTAAAGTTCACTTGTTTATCAAATCGGACAAATGAGGAAGCTGCCTCAAAAGGCTTATGCCAGCATCTTTCCAGAGATGTGAGAATCCGACAAAAAATACCAGACAGAAGGTGGGGCCACACTTGAGAGTGACACAAAATTGAACTGTTGAACTGCTGCTAGTTAGAAAACTTTAAATCTGCTGATCCTTCCAGGATTTAAAGGACTCCTACTGAAATAATCCCTCTGATTTTACACCCAGTGGTTGTGATTGTCTGTTCACACATTTAGATCAAATCTGTGTTGTCGCGATGAGAAACAGATTTCCAGTGAAGAGGCATGGTTTGCAGATGATGACCATCTCATCTTTCTTCTCTCACGATTCCTCCAGGAAGCCTTGATCCTCAGAGCAGAAACAGGAGCTTTGGAACGTCCTTAAAGGACCATACTGCCAATTTTGTATGTTTAAGCTCAATATTTAGTACCTACCTACCACTTACTGAGTAAAATCTCAGTAAGTAAATGTTGATGCGCATTTGTGTGTGTTTGTGTGTGTGTATGTGTGTGTGTGTGTNACCAAATAAAATAAAATTATGGTCAATTATGGACAATCATTATTATGTTGTAAAGAAAGCCCTTTAAACTCTGTGCAGATGTGCTGCAGATCACTGACATCAACTGTGACGCCCTGTTTATAGAACATGTGATACACACACACACACACACACACACACACACTGACCAGTGCTTATGAAATGCTCTTTCCTACATTGCAGATATCTCATTATTTGAAGTGCTCCTCCAATAGCTTTCACTCTGCTCTTCAACCGAGTCTGAAACGCTGAGAGCTGATTTCATCTGACGGTTAAAAATAGTCTAACAGCGAAATAAAAAGGCTCAAAATGTCTGCGCTGAATTAGCCTGCACCATTCCTCCTCCAGAATGCCATGGAAGTGTGCATGTTCTTTGCAGAGAAGCTTCTGTTGGAGTTTAATATTCACGATGGAGAGTTGTCCTTTCAGGAAATCAAGCTTGAACAACATGGGTTCATACTTTGGTGGCGGGTTACAGCGCTCCATAGAACCAGCTGCTAAATTTTTGATCAAATCTGCTATCAAGACAAGACATGCAGTTACTCATTTTGGGGTTAATGCAACAGTCTCTCGTCTGCCTCTAGCTGTCCAAAGCGCAACTCCACATTAAAGGACAATTCTGGTGATATTGCATATTTAAAGCCCAATATATATAACCCAGTTACACATTACGTTACTGAAAGCCATTTCCCAAAACATACTACTGGAGCGGTACATTTTAGAATTGTTTTTCCTACCTTCCAGACTGGCATTAGTTTCAGTTCATTCCAGTATGCTATAAAAAATCAACTTGTAGAGACTTGAAACACACTTGAGGTAAGGAATCCATCACAGTGACCACAACGTCTATTAAGTAGTTTTGTTCAGAAAGCCTGTAAATCGTTAAATCATTCTAAAATGAAATACAAATTTAATTATAAAATTAGAGTACAGCAAGAATAAGAATTAGAAAAATCTAAAATTATGTGATTTGAGAAAATTCTTGTTTTCCCACCTTGTTTGTAGGAAATTCTATAAAATAAAAGAATCTAAGAAAAATCAAGATAAGAATTATTTAAAAAAAAAAAACAACACATTCTTGAGAAGTTAGATTGATCCTAGAAATGATAATAATAATAATAATAATAATAATAATAAAAACTGGGAGAAATATCACCCTGTAAACATTTTTGGGTTTTTTATAGTACAGCCTTTTTAGGGGTCAAAAGCTAAATTCAATTAAAAGTAAATTTGCAAAAATGATTTTAGACTCCAGAAGATTGATGTATTAAATCAAAAGCAGTGGATGCAGTGATATTATATATTACGTAAGATATTAAAGGTTGCAGGGAACATATGTGTCACGTTATGAGGTGTGAAGCAGAGTTTCTGATGAGCAGCAGAAAAAACTCAACAGCTTAAACACTCAAGTGGAAAATGAGCTGAATATTATTTCCTGAGCTGCAAATCCAATCTAATACTTTCCTCCATCTGCATCTGAGCCAAAGGAAAAACAACATGAGCGATGGGAGAATCTTCAGCTCCATGCTTGTACACGGAGGTGGAAAAGGTCATCGACCTGACCTTTCTGCCTGAGGCTTCAGGATAACGTCTTTCTGTTCGGGAGATAAGAAGCTGCTCAAGCATGAGCCGGTTGTACACAAGTGTGCACGTAAACCGTGTACATCTGCTGATATAAATGTCAAGATACACAAGTTCCATGATAGATCTTCATGCAGATCTATTCAAAACTTCCATAGTTAGATTAACAGAAAACAGACAAAATAAAACACTGAAGCTGAAACACAAGATGAAAAATGAAGCAAGATTGAAGTAACATGATTATCCAAACACAGATTATTGTTCAAGGTTTCAACACCTTCAGGTGACAGCAGTAATAAGGCTGCACATAAGAGATATGAGTATGCATAATACTGAACCAAAGTCTAAATATATTGAATGAAACCTGAATATACTGAATGAAAGTGAATATATATGAAACCTGAATATACTGAATGAAAGGTGAATATATTGAATGAAAGTGTGAAGTGTGAATATATTGAATGAATCCTGAATATACTGAAGGAAAATGTGAATATATTGAATGAAACCTGAATGAACTAAATCTTAGTGTGAATATATTGAATGAAAATATGAATATATTGAATGAAACCTGAATATACTGAATGAAAGTGTGAATATATTAATGAAACCTGATTGAACCGAATGAAAGTGTGAATGGGTTAACAAATCCTACTGACGGATCATCTCAGAGTTAACTGGTTGTCAGTAATGTAACATGTATGCGGGTTCAATATATTGGGCTCAAACATGGAAGATCAATGATATGGTCCTTTAATGACAGGCATCATTACAAAAATGACTTTTAGCCTTTTTTAAGCCTTTTTCCTGTCCTGTCTTAGAGCAATTGTCCATGTGCAGTTAAAGACTTTACCTTCTACCTCAAAGAACAAGCAAAATCTGAGTTTAGTGGAAATGGAGATCGAATTTAGAAACAAAATGACAGTATGAGCAGGAAAGGAGGAGTCTGAAGAAGCAGCTAAATTTGAAAATGTCACTACATCAATTTAAGGGCTCCAGACCAGCGTGTCGCCGAGGTCTATAAATATACAATTAATCTGCTCATCAGTTTGAGGTGGAAGCGGTGACAGAGGAGCTGCTGATAAGGTCACGTCATTATTCTCTGCTCCCCAGAGGTCATTTCTCTAAATTCCTTCAGGTCTAATTTGACTTAAGAATTTTTTTTTAATTAAACCAGACCATAAAATGATTTATAAATAAGTGCATGTCAGGACTCAGTGACAATTAGAAGCTCTTCTTCTATTTTATGAACAGAAAGAAAAACCTGTATTTGGATGCAGATGAAGAAATTACCATCAGGAGAAATGATTTACACTCTCAGAAGCAAAAGTCTGGAAACAGAAAAGCAATTCTAACTTCAGCAGATTGCACATTAATTATTCTGACTGATAATTCTCACCTGACCAGTGGTGTGTGGTCAGGGCCAGCAAAGCCTTCTCTGATGGCCTAGAGGTTGTCAGAATCATCAGATTATGTTATTATAATTTAATATTTTAATTAATGCTATATGTGTTTTACAAAGTTCGTTCCCATCAGTTTTGTTATTAAGGTCATTTTATCGCTACTCTCTCCCTCAGTTTCAGCTCTTCCAGTGCAGCTCATATAAATTAGAGCTTTGATCCAATCAGATTTTCCACCTGTGCTGTCTCCGGGTAAAAAAATCTAGCCTGAGGCCTTCAGAATCTGGAGTGAATCCCCTCTGCTATTCAAGCAAATGGGACCATGTTGTTGATTGTCATATTCTTTAACCAATAGATTTCTAGTTTGCCATGTTGGGCATATTCTTTTACACGTCAGGGCCTTCTAGCTGGACTTGGCTACGTCATCAGAGTACAGCATTATGCTAACAGCTAAACAGCCTGCCAGAAATTCATCAGAAGAAGAAGAGGGCCGGTTAGCTTAGCTAACTCAAGTAAACCTAGCTAGCATGTAATGTAACATTAATGTTTATGTAAACTTTCTTTACATTTATATTTTTAGATGTAGCGCTTTAGATGTTTTGTTTAGATTTTTACTTAGCCCTGTTGTTAACGCACAATGGCTGAAGGAGGAGAAGAAATGGATTAACTGACAACGCTTTTTTTCACATTTTGGAACTGAAACGCACCGATAATGTACAGCCGTGTGGTTAAACTCTTTCTAAAGACAGAAAGGAGGATGGACTTTGTCTTCAGATGATGAGCAGCTTTGGTAAGTCTGATGGATTTTTATGTGGCTGGAATCTGTGGAGAAGCCTGTTGAATCTGATTGTGTTATTTGTGTTTTACAGCATTTTTGCTTACTTGCTGGTCGTATGAGTAAATGTGATGGTTGTTGTGAGTTTGTTCTTGTTTCTTTGGTAATGACACTGATTTAGGCTATGCCATGTTTATATGTGATGCAGCATCCTGTCATAATGCGTAATAATGCTAGATCCTATTCGTGTCTCTGCAGTTAGCATGTTATAACTGTCATAGGTGTTGATCCTAAATCACTTTATTACACTCGGTAAAGGTTACTGTCACTGTGAATATGGGCTGGTTATGTCTAATAACAGCAGCATATAGTCCTAGTGTCATGGTGAGGTTATTAGAAGGTGGTTTAATTGTGGGAGGACTGCATTGAAGGCCTAGGAGTAAAACGCACGGCCCGCCACTGGTATAGGGTCATGGATTATGCCGCTGTGCCTGGAGCATATCCTGCCGTGAGGACTACTTTTGTTTTGTTTTACGTTCACAGCTCAACCGCTCATCCAAACAACTTCACACGTGACACTGCACATGCTTGGGTCCTGAGCAGTAAACCTGCCAAATATCAACTTCATAAAGTACCGGGTTGTAGAGATGTTGGGGCCACAGACATACAGTGATTCAGTCTTTATAGTCAGAGGTGTAGGTATTATATTTGTTCACACAGTGAACTGATTTTGTTTTTCATTTATTAAAGATTAATAAGTTTAATCCCATAGCATATTTTTACTCGGAGATTAAGATTTTGTTAGTAATTAATTTTCACAGAAGTAGTGGTGACACTGGTCTGAGAGTTCTTTAGCAAAAGCAAAGCCTCCTTTTAAAAAAAAAAATAAATATAAAGCAAAGTTTTAATTTGTAAAGTCTATTTTCAAAAATTTTACCTGTTATGTGAAATCACCAGCAATAAAATATAGTTTCTAAAAATTGAAATGGAGTTTGTGTCTTTGAAAATTAACTCGTCGTAATCACAAAATTATTATTATTTTTTGTTTTTGAGATTTTTTTTTAAGTCTCATCTCCATAGAGACCCTCATTTAACAGCATATCATTTTACAGGATAAGTTTTGTATTGTTCCTTAAGATACTCTCAGCGCTCATACACAAAACATCTGTGTATGAGGACATACACAGATGTACTACCTAAAGGCAAATTACAGAATATCAATAATCTAAAAACATTTTTCAATTAAAGATTTTAATGAATATCGCTGTAAATTGTGTTCAGAGTATATGTGCAATCTACAAAACCTGTCCTGATGCAAATTGTATTAATTTCACCAATTAATGGAGAGGTTTATGTGGAATATATTGCCATGTTAAAAAAGATAAACCTTTGTGCTCACAGCAAAGTTTGACAAACAAATTTGTATTGCTCTAAAACACCACATTAGAATTTGTTCTTACTATAATTGCATGTAGTGTAAGAAATAATGAATTAAAAAATCAAATTAACCCAAATACTTCAGCATTTATTAATCTGTGCAAGGGAATTTGGAGTCCGATCGCACCGACTTAATCTCAGCAGCCAGATCCACCTGGGTAGATGATACCAGCAGCATCTGGTCCAGGCTGGATCCTGTAGGAGGTTGCACTGGCTCTACAGCCGCCTCCTCCTCCTCCTCCTCCTCCTCCTCCTCCTCTGGCTCTTCATCAAACAGTGTCAAAGGATCCTCCGCCCACATCCGTCTCTCATCCTCCTCATCATAGTCCCCCCATGCTTTGTCAAATTTCATGTAGTTGTGCCTTTTCTTGGGCTTAGTAGGCTGCACTGGCTCCACAACCTTCTCTGGCTCGTCCTTGGTGAAAGTAGGCTTGGCTTCATCTTTCACCACAGCACTGCACAGCACCGGTGTGTGTATCGCTGCAGCTTCACACTCTTTCTGAGTGTCTGCAACATCCTGCTCACCAGCAAGACTTGTAATAGTCTGCTCAGCCTGCTGGACTTCATGCTGTGCTGCAGCAAAACACTCGACTCCCTGGCTCTCTGCAGCAGGCTGTTCATGGACCTGCTGCACATTCCTGGTACCACCTTTTACCTGAAGCATCTCATGACTCAGGTGTTCTCTCCTCTTCTGCCCCGCAGACATTTTACAGGCATCATCCACATCATCTGTGTAACCTGCTGCATGTCTGTGAGCGAAGAGGTCAAACTCCTCAGCCAGCCGCCAGTTAAAGGTGGAACCCGTGTTCTGACTGTTGCTGTTTGGTCTGGTGTTTATCTCTAGAGGCACAAAGAGGGGCTGAGGAGAGTCCTCTGCAGACTGATTCACCTAGAGAGAGAGAGAGAGAGAGAGAGATTAATTACCAATAAATTTAAAAATGCAAACAAATTGGCATATAAGTAGGTGAACAGCAGATAAAAACTGGGCTAAATGCTACTAGGCTAAGCTGATTAGCCTAATAGCATAAATGTGTACAATTTACAAACCTGCATCTTCCCAGCAGCTCGCTCTTTGTCGCGAGTCGCTGCTTTGGCTTCACCTTTCACCACAGCACTCCACAGTGGGGTTTTGGGTGTCGCTGCAGCAGCACACTCGGACTTGTGACTTTCAGCAAAAACCTGAACAGCTGCAGGACTTTTCAAAGCAGTCTGCTCAGACTGCTCAGCTTCCTGGCTGTCACTGGCAGTCACCTGTTGCACACTCCTGGTACCACCTTTTACCTGTTTCTGCATCTGACTCAGGTGTTCTCTCCTCTTCTGCCCCGCAGACATTTTACAGGCATCATCCACATCATCTGTGTAACCTGCTGCATGTCTGCGAGCGAAGAGGTCAAACTCCTCAGCCAGCCGCCAGTTAAAGGTGGAACCCGTGTTCTGACTGTTGCTGTTTGGTCTGGTGTTTATCTCTAGAGGCACAAAGAGGGGCTGAGGAGAGTCCTCTGCAGACTGATTCACCTAGAGAGAGAGAGAGAGAGAGAGAGATTAATTACCAATAAATTTAAAAATGCAAACTAATTGGCATATAAGTAGGTGAACAGCAGATAAAAACTGGGCTAAATGCTACTAGGCTAAGCTGATTAGCCTAATAGCATAAATGTGTACAATTTACAAACCTGCATCTTCCCAGCAGCTCGCTCCTTGTCACGAGTCGCTGCTTTGGCTTCACCTTTCACCACAGCACTCCACAGTGGAGTTTTGGGTGTCGCTGCAGCAGCACACTCGGATTTGTGACTTTCAGCAACAACCTGCTCGACTTTCTGCCTCTCTGCAGCAGGTTGCTGCACACTCCTGGTGTCAACTTTTACCTGTTTCTGCATCTGACTCAGGTGTTCTCTCCTCTTCTGCCCCGCAGACATTTTGCAGGCATCATCCACATCATCTGTGTAACCTGCTGCATGCCTTCGAGCGAAGAGGTCAAACTCCTCAGCCAGCCGCCAGTTAAAGGTAGAACCCTGATTGTTGCTATTTGGTCTCGCATTTATCTCTAGAGGCACAAAGAGGGGCTGA
>VXCM01009278.1:7610-22255 GCA_014773175.1 Lucifuga dentata | reverse complement strand
GTGCGGCGCGGCCACGCCCCCAACTGCTGGTAGGTATAAAAGGTGCTAGTTTCGTTCTACAGGAGCAGAATTCTTTCTTCCTGCTCAGGGTTTCAGACGCGAACTTCCTTCACTGAAGGGAGCTCTGCACCGACTGGATTACCGGCTGGACGTTACTCTGCTCTTCTTCGAGCCGCGGGAATATTGGAGCTCCGGCAGTCTGTCTGGATATTTCTGATCCTGGATCTTGTGGATTATTTGACTGATTTCAGCATGACTCTGGAAGAGATGGTTGGATGTAACGTGACCGACAAAAAGTGAGTTTGATTCTCTTCTGAAACATTTTTTATGCGTAATTACGCGCAAAAAAAATGTCCGGTTCATCTTTTTGTTCCGCTGAAGCTCACATTCATTCATTTCCAGTTTTAGCTCCATTTAGCTCGTATTTTGTAGTTTTTAGTCCCGTAGCTCCCAGATTTGCCCGCTGTGCGTTATTTGCTGACGGTGTCGGTGTTGCAGGATGGAGACGGTGAGTCAGGCGCTGGAGGAGCTGTTGGTGGCGGCGCAGAGGAAGGACTGTCTGACGGTGGGAGTCTACGAGTCCGCAAAGCTCATGATCGTGTAAGTACAAGAATTTATTTTCAAAACAAAACAAAAACGAATTATATCTACACACACAGATAAATCCAAAAACACACGGAATGTACCTTTAACTAACCGGGCTTCTGTTCCGGTT
The DNA here is from genome assembly GCA_014773175.1 of Lucifuga dentata. Classification (NCBI taxonomy): domain Eukaryota; kingdom Metazoa; phylum Chordata; class Actinopteri; order Ophidiiformes; family Bythitidae; genus Lucifuga; species Lucifuga dentata. Next base: position 21,540 of record VXCM01009278.1, on the reverse strand, counting down.
CATGCAGGGACCCGGACAGCGTGGTTCTGTGCGTCCTGGCTACGGATGAGGAAGATGAAGATGACATCGCGCTGCAGATCCACTTCACGCTGCTTCAGGCTTTCTGCTGCGACAACGACATCAACATCCTGCGGCTATCGGGCATGCGCAGACTGGCCCAGCTGCTAGACGACGAGCCGAGAACCGAGGACGGCAACGAGCCTCNCCCCCCCCACACACACACAAACACACACACACGATAATTAATTTTGTAAAATACCAAAATAATATGAGCAGACTTTTGTAATTACTGATAATATTACATGACCAAATATATTTAAACTCCAGAAAAACAAAACAGGAATGTCATATTGCTAAATATAAAATATGAGTCCTGTATGAAGTCGTGGTGTTCTGAGCATGCTCAGTGACGTGTTTCTGTTCCGTGTTTTGTAGAACTCGCCGTGTCAGGCGCTGCAGTGTGGCGCTCTGCAGGAAGTCAGCAGCTTCTGCGAGGAGAGCCGCTGCAGAAACCAGTGGGTCCCCTGCCTGGTCCTGCAGGACCGCTGACCCAGCAGACCGGACCGAGCTGAGCCGGACCGCGCCGAGCGGTGAGCGCGTGGAAACGAGTCCAAACAGCCGTCTTCTACACAGAGGAATAAAGGCGTTTGAGGGGAACTGAACGACTTCCTGCTTCCTGCCTGGAGGATTGATTGATTGATTGATTGATTGATTGATTGATTGGCAGACTGGGGGTGTTGCAGATGGTCTGCTGGAGCGGCAGCGCCCTGATGGTGAGGAAGATGAGGGAGGAGGAAGGACTGAGCAGCAGCTTTCAGTGAAGCTGCAGGACGGAGATGAAACGAACTACAGCGTCTACTCAGGCTTTTATTTTGGAGGGATGTTACAGGAAATGATTATTGTTTGATGCAGAGAGGACACTGGATGTGATGCTGCGTCATGTGATCAGAATAACATATGAACAAAACGTGCAGAAACCTGCACGTTTACTTCTTTCATCAATAAACTGCTGAAGCAAAAATGATTTTACATGTCCGAGTGGTTCGTGTGTGTGTGTGTGTGTGTGTGTGTGTGAACCCACTATAAAGTTGGTTAATCATCTCATTTAATGAGTTTTATTTTGCTGCATTCAAATGCAGCTCAGAGTGCAGGAGTTCCTAGTATTGGTGCTAAAAGTCAAGCATCCTTTAAGTGGGTTTGTATTCAGGTGGTTTTTTTGTTTTTTTTCAGAGGTGAGAAACATAAAGTACTTCATACGGTTCTGAAGTAGTAATGCTTCAGTGTTTCATAGTTTTACTTCCCTACATTTTTGCAGCAGGATAAACTCGTTTACCTGTCTGGAAAAGTGCGTCTTCATTCCTGAACCGGGACAAAGATGATCTGTGTCTGTTGCTACCTTTCTTCATGTGCAGAAATGAAAAGGCTCAAAAAACTCTTACAGAACCCTTTTTTTTTTTAAGTGGGAGGACAGACGACAAATTTGGACATTTCCTCTATTTCTGACAAACTGCAGCTGAGACATAAGCATGTAGGAGGGGGTTCTTCAGATCCTCTGTTTCCATGGTGCTTTGTGAAGTGTGTGTGTGTAACAGGCCCGTAGAGAAACACAGAGGGTTTCATCCTGCAGCATTTTGCACAGAAAGACATTTTGAACAGAAAATGACCTGAAAGAAAGATCAGAACCTTCAGATGAATCACACATTTCAGTATGAGTCGAGTTCACTTTATTTAAATAAGCAGCTTTTTTCTTTTTTTTTTTAAGCAGCACATTACCAAAACTGCACAACACATCAGAAGCAGCCATAACAGGATGACAACAATAAAACACCAAGAAATACATGTAAAAGCAAATATCAGATCTCAGACGGTCTAAAAGCCAAAGAATAAACGGTCAAAGTTCAAAGGTCAGAGCGGTAAGGAGGTGCTAACACATTTACCGACTTAAAAACAATGAAATCTTATAATAAAACTAACAGGCAGTAAGGTGAGATGTGTTCCTGTTAGGAAGCAGAGATGGCTGATACCTGAGTACAGGTGTTACAGTCAGACCACATAAAGGCGTGAATCATCTTCTCACAGTCAGGAAGGAGAGAAAAGTTTGACCTTTGCAGGGACCCATAGCTGGAAGAAGCTGCTCCGACAACTGCATTTATTTGTTAAATGTAAAATGTCAAAAATCCCTCCTAGGTTTGTAACAGAGGGCTTGTTGTAGGGACCCAAAGGGCAAAGGTCACCGTTGAGGACGGCGTGGAGGTCGAACAGAACTTCTGTTTTCATTTCATTTTAGTTTGAGAAGATCCAGGATTCGTTTTGTCTACGTCAGATCGAAGCAGCACCATGAACGCCTCCTTAAAGGACCATTTCATTCATTTTATTTTACTTTTGATCGTCTCAAAGGAACAAAAAAATGTAACATAACATCAGCTTAGCCATAAACCAAAATACTCCACACATACATGTCAGTCATATTTAGCAATTAAAACCTGCACATTATTTTACTAACAAACTTTACCAAATTAAACAAATCTGTGACTTTTCTAGTGACTAACAATTTTTTAAATTTATCAAAACTTAGATTAAAAGTAAAATTCTTAAAAATGACTTTAGACTCATGAGGATTAAAACACATTTCTCACTTCTGTTATTTTTGGGTTTAAATAAAATAATAATTTATTAAATTATTTAGATAAAATGACGTTTTATTAGTGGTGCAGTATGTGTGTGTNTAAAATAATAATTTATTAAATTATTTAGATAAAATGACGTTTTATTAGTGGTGCAGTATGTGTGTGTTGCGTGCTGCAGAACATACAGTACTGTATAAACACAGTTTATTACCTGCAGCCTGCGCGTCATATCCTGATGTCACATCCTGTTGTAGCTCCGCCCCCTGCGCTCCAGGCCGGGAGAGGACAGCGGTGTCACGTCTCATGATGTCACGGCTGTTTGCTTTGGCGTTCCTGCCAAGACCCGACAACGACTCGACGACTCCCAAACAAACTCCAACTCCTTAGCAACAAACAGGAACAGGAAGTCAACAGAGGTTCAGGATCTGATTTTCAAGATAAATCAACCCTGTTTTCCTTTTTTATGGAAAATAATCAGACTCAGCACAATTTGAACAAGATTATTCAGTATTTTTCCATGTGAATCGTCTTGATTTGTTGTAATAAAGTCTAGAAACAGTCTGACTGTTCACACATGAAAATCCAAACATCTATTATGAGAAAGCAGGAATCAGAATCCAGCATTTTTTATGCTTTTACATTACAAACATCAAACTTCACAAACCTCTCAGTTACATTACAGAGATATTTTACAGAAAATACGTCTCTAAGCTTCTGTTGATGTGACGTACACGCTGAAGTTTCCCATCTTTCCAGAATTATCCAGATGTGGATTTCCACGTAGTGAAACCAGACAGAATTAAAAATAAGAAAATGACACAGATTTCTATAAAATTCTGCAAAAAATAAAATAAATTTAAAAAAAAAAAGCTCAGAAAATCTGGCAGAAAATGAGACCTGATGTTTGAATATTTCTGCATGTGTGTGTGTGTGTGTGTGTGTGTGTTGTGAGCAGATGATGCAGATCACACATGCATGCACATACGTGATGGAAGAATAGCAGCGGTATTTTTAGCCTCGGGCAGCAGTTCAGACTCACTGTGTCACACCAGCTGCTATTTCTGCTGCTCAGCGCCACGTTCACATGCAGCAGGGATGCTTCCTGCGTCACGTTGCCATGGGAACCACCGGAGGCTCTCAATTGGATGAGGCGCCCGGCCGGTGGAAGCTTCAACCAGCCTTTTGTCTTTATTTGATAGTGAGCAGAGGCTGAGCCAATCGCGGAGCCACACAGACGCCTCCGTGGTTACGTGGGGAGATCCTGCCGCCGCGTCAGCGACCATATAAGGCTGCTGAGCCTCAGCGTGAGTCAGAGCGACTCGAGCTGCTGAGTCAAAATTAGACGAGTGAATCCCGAGAGAGGAAAGACAAAAACAGAAAAAAGGCAGAACGTCAACGAGAAAAGAACCAAGTTTAGAGGTAAATACGCTCGCTTCAGATGAAAGACTGATCTGAATAATGATTTGTTATTTTATTTCTCATCCAAAAAATGATTTGTTATTTTACATCTCATTCAAAAAATGATTTAGTTTACATCTCATCCAAAAAATGAGTTGTTATTTTACATCTCATACAAAAATGATTAGTTATTTTAGATTCTACATTCATTTACATTATAAACCAAGCTGGAAAATGGAATATATTTTTTTTTAAATGACAGATTTAGGGCAGAGCACACTTAATTTGACCCATCCAACCTGCTTAAAAAGCTTGTTAGGAGGCAACATTTTTATATCTTTTCAGAACACAAGTGTGGAAAGGGGGGGGNGGGGGGGGGGGGGGGGGCGTCATCTTCTTTGTAACCTCAGTATCAATAATCAACTAAATGAGACAAACAAGGACTACAGGAATTCTGTGTCTTCTATGTGTTTTTGTGTCTCTACTCGATTATAAGCAGGAACATAAATGGGAATAACAGGTCACAGTTTCACTTTCACTTCTGTCTGTGGATACAGACACAGTGACCAATAAGAAAACAGAGAGCTGACAGAGAAATTAAGTCCTGCCCACTTTCAGCTCAACAGTCTTAGCAGAGCAGAAGATGGCAGGATGTTTCTGCATTTTCTCTGTTAAACTTCTCTGCTGAGAAGCTGCTGAACTGTTGATGGAACAAGTCTGTCACCAGTCTGAAGACAATAAAGACATTAAAGACAACACACACACACACACACAGTGGACATGTGTGTCATTCCAATTTGACATCATGAACTCAAAGTGAGGGAAGCCACGCCTTCATACCTTTTACCATGACATAGTGCTGGGTTCTAATCACGCTTCCTCATGGCGTGACACGGTGCAGCACGAAAACATGCTGAAAAAAACAAGAGAAGAGAAAAACTGTAAAAAATCAAAGGAGAAAGAAGACAAAAATAAAAACAGAAGAGCTTAATATTTCCTAACAAAGCTTAAAAAAGAAAAGATGCAAAAACGGTCCAACAACATGTTTTACAAAGTTTTACAGCAGCTGAATCTGAGCTGGACTGAAAAAGACTTGATGTTATTTTGAATTTTATCTCATTTTATTTTCTTCCGCATCATTTTAAAATGTTGTTTAACTTGTTCTTGTCTTTTAAATGTTGTTTTAATGCATTTTGTCTCATGTGAAACAATTTGAACTGCCTTCATGTTTGAACATTGCTACAGAAATAAATTTGCCTTAACAAGGTGTGATGTGATAAAAGTACCTGGAGGTGGAAGAAAGGGCCTGAAGGGGCTTTGTTTGCAATATACTATACACACACACACACACACACATATACTGTGTATATATATATATATATGTATTTTTGTGTGTGTGTGTGTGTGTATATATATTTTTTAACCTCCATCCCTGTATTGCACCAACAGTTCTGAGTTTTATGAAGTTTAGTTTTGCGTGTTATGATCAGAGAGATATAACCATGTATCGTCTGCATAAAGTGATAAGTGATGATGTGACACAGAGAATCTGAGCTGAATCTTATTCCTGTCATATTTATTTCCTCATATGAATATGATCTAAAAATGGATCAAAATATATTATATTTGTTATGTCACTGTTTACACTTGCAGAATATGAAGCTAATATTACAGCAAAACTGAGAGTTGGAACCATTTTCTCTTGCAAAACGAAATAAAAAACATTCAAACTATCTTCTAATTTATTCCTCCTGAGCCTCTTTGCGTACTTCATCTCTCTGAATATTTTTTTGGTTTTCATTGTTTTTAATCTGTTTTCAGTGGAGAGTTTTTCCAGCTAGAAAAAAGTGAAACCACAAGCTGTTTGCAAAGCATTCTGGTCTACGAGGCGTTTGTGTGTCTCCAGCTCCAGTCAGACTTTACAGAGACACAGTCATGCTGATTTAGTTTAATTTGACTTGAAGAGAGAGAGAGAGAGAGAGAGAGAGAGAGAGAGAGAGAGAACATGTGAGGCCATGAAGAACAGGGAGGTTTTTCTTCTTCTCTGTTATAAATATCTCTCTGATGGTTATTTTTATCCTGCTGGAGCTAAATTTACCAAGCAGGCGAGGCTTCGCCACAGAATCTGTGTGTGTGTGTGTGTGTGTGTGTGTGTGTTGTGTGTTGTGTGTGTGTGTGTTGTGTGTGTGTGTGTGTGCAGACTCATCATAAAGTCTCACACAGCAGCAGAAAACATCTCCAGGCTTAAACGTTTCTTTATTCCCTCTTCTCTTTTTTCTCTTCCTTCTTTCATCTTACACACATTCATTACCTCATTCTTTCTTCAGTTCTTCTCTACTTTTTCCATTCTTCGCTTCTTGTCTCTATTTCTTTCCTACTCATCCTTCTTTCTGTCCTTCTTTCTGTCCCTTTTTCTCTTCCCTTTTCCTTCCTTTTGTTCCAGTCTTTCTTTACATCTTTGATTCTTGATTTTTCTTTTTCTTTCTTTCTTTCTTTCTTTCTTTCTTTCTTTCTTTCTTTCTTTCTTTCTTTCTACTGATCATCCTTTTCTCTGCAGTGATGAATTTCACCAGTTTTTTTCAGAAAACTTTTTTTTTCCCTGCTTTGTCTTCATTATTTTACAGATATTTTGGGGTGCATTTTGTTTTAATTATTATTATATATAATAAATTTGTTTTGTAAATAAATGAATTTTGCAGCTTCTATAACTGACAGCAGAAATAACTTCTAAATGCTGGAGAACATGACTGAAATGTTCCAGCATCTTTTTATACTTTTTTAAAGGACCATACCGGTGATTTTGCATGTTTGAGCCTAACATATTCAATTTTCATACATGTAACGTTACTGACAATCATTTCCCAAAGCATACTACTGGAACGGTGAATTAAAAATGTTTTTCCTAACTTCCAGACTGGGAAAGGGAAAAAAAAGGATAAAAAAAGAAAGGGGGAAAAAAAGGGGGGAAAAAAGAAACAAAAAAGAAAAAAAAGAAGAAAAAAAGGAGAAAAAAAGGAAAAAAATGATAAATTGATTTTGAAAGATTAAGAGATTTAGCAAAATATCAGGAAAGCTGAAATACGGTTTTATCCTTTGGGAAATGATTGTCAGTAATGTAACATGTATGTAAACTGAATATATTAGGCTCAAACATGCAGAATGGCCGGTACGGTCCTTTAATTCAGTTCATACATTTGGTATTTTTGGAAATGTTGGAGAAATGTTGTGAAAACATTGGGGAAATGCTGGGAAAATGCTGGGGAAATGTTGGGGAAACGTTGTGGAAACGTTAGGGAAACATTGGGAAATGGGGAAATGTTGAGGAAACGTTGAGGAAACATTGGGGAAACATTGAGGAAACATTGAGGAAACGGAGAAATGTTGGGGAAACGTTGGGACCTCCACTAGATCCCAAATTAAAGTTTGGTGGTTCAGATACAAACGCAGAGTTTAGGAGGTTAAAACAATAGAAAGTGAAGTAAACTTTTGATTTCAACAAACTTTATTCTTTGTTCTACTCATCTTATGTTTATTTATTTTAGCCAATCAGAGGGCAGCACGAGGCATTAAAGTTCCCTCTTCTCTTTCTATGAACCCACAATTACAGAGCATGTGTTGAGGTAAAGTGTGCATCCAGACTAACCCCACCCACCCAAACCACGCTTTCATCTCCAACCAAACGCCCCCTCCCTCACCCCCGAGACCCCTGNCCCACCCACCCAAACCACGCTTTCATCTCCAACCAAACGCCCCCTCCCTCACCCCCGAGACCCCTGACTCCCAAAATCCTCCTGATTTTTTTTCCTAAAAAAACCCACAAAACAAACTAAGTCTGAGCTGCAGAAAGAACTGAGACATTTTAAAACATCTAAAAGCCTTTAAAAAAACCTGGAAAATCATTTCCAACCTTTCCAGGTATGAAAATTCTACACATTGTTCTAAACCAGTGAATTTAAACATAAAGAGAAACAAAGAAAACAAAACACACTTCAGATTTCAAATTTCAATATTCAAATCAGTCTTGACCTTTGACACTACAGATTGGACTTTAAGGGATGTTTGTCCTTTAGCAATCATTTGATCTTCATAGCTCTTTATTTTCCTACATCATAACCTTCAAACTCCACACACACACACACACACACACACACACACACACACACACACACACACACACACCAACTTATTAGCTTCTGTTTTGCATATGCAATTAAAGCAAATGAATATCTGTCCCCACAGGATTTATTCTCCTGCAGGATGACTGGAGCTTATTGTGTGTGTGTATGTGTGTGTATGTGCGTGCGTGTGCATGTGTTCAAAGCTAAATGAGTGTGTATCTTTGCTTTCATGTGCAGCACGTGGCAGTAGCGTCATCTCTGGGTGGTCTTATCAGAGCTGCTTTTTATGCACGCTTCATCTTTCATTTGCAAAAAAAAAAAAAGAAAAAAGACTGTATGCATGTGTGTGTGCATGCGTGTGTGTGTGCGTTTACACTTGTGCTACCTGTTTGCACACCCATTAGCAGAGTGCATGGCCTCCTCACCTGTCCTGCTGCTGTTCTAAGTGCTGTAAATATGCATCTGAGCCAAAACCTTCAAAACGTTTCTGTCTGTATGAAAGTCTAACGTTTTATTTTGAAGATGTTTTATTTTGGAAGACGTTTTATTTTGGAAGACGTTCTGTTGACGTTTGGATTCATGAAAGTGTTTGATGCAGAGAAGAGCTCAGTCCTGAAGTTTTCTCTGTGGCAGCAGAGGTTTCAGCTCACTGGAAGCCGGTTGTAAAGACATTAAAGGAAAGCACACGCTGCTTCCTGATTGGTCGGTGTCCTTAATAACAGGAAGTCCTTCAGGTTAAATGACCTCCTGCTCTCCTGAGCTTCCTGCATCAGCGAATTCGACACTCATCAGGATTTACTGAGACTTTTAGACTCACAGTAACAACTCCTATTTTTATTGTCTTATTCTTTTATATTAGCTCTCAGTATTAGTTACAAAGATGTTTAGGTTGCACTATGACATAATAAGTTGCTGTCACGCTGTTAAAGCTGCAAAATCAAAAAAAAAGAAAAGTTTAAATTGCAGATACGATGTTGCTGACATGATGACTAAACTGATTTCAAACTACAAAAAACTGTTTTTAGAGTCCAGAAAAATGATTTATGGTAGACACTAAGTTCCTGAGATATCTAAAGTTGCAGAAATGATCATTAAGTTGCAACAAAAGTAATTTAAGTTGCAGAGAAAAAAAAAGTAAACTGCTGAAACATTTTAGCTGATTTCTCAAAAAAAAAAAAAAAANAAAAAAAAAAAAAAAAAAGATAAACAAGCCAAAGTTCTAAAATTTCCAAAGTTTGCTTGCAGAGACAATAAGATGAGAGCAACTGAAAAGCTGCAGAAAGAGTTTTTATGTAGCAGTTGCAGCTTGAGCAGATTTGACTTTTTACTTCAGTAGAACATTGAAGATCATAACAGCATAAGACGACGGTTTTGGGGTTCTGCTGTGGTTCTGGTTTCGGACCCCCTCCCTCTGAAATGGGAGCAGCATGTAGGGCTCCGGAGATGTAGACGGGGCAGGACGGTTTGATGGTTGGGGGTATTAAGGAGGGACTTTGGGGTTGGGTTGGGAGTGGCGGCATGTGTTTGTGGGGAGGGAATGACTTGACTTGGGTGTGGGGNGGCGCCGGCGGTGGTCGGGGTCTATTTTAGTCTATTTCTGTCTGGTGTCTTGTTGACTTCCAGCAGAAAGAGAAAGTCGCTCTGACAGCTTTGTGATGGAAATAGAGGCACAAGCTGCAGCAGAGTGTGTGTGTGTGTGTGTGTGNCTCTGACAGCTTTGTGATGGAAATAGAGGCACAAGCTGCAGCAGAGTGTGTGTGTGTGTGTGTGTGTGATTAATAGACTCGTGGGGTCTCGGAGTCTCACTGGCATTGTTTGACCTGGTATTGTTTTCTCTTCAGAGCTAAATTTGTCCTAATGACACAGTTTGACCCTCAGACGACAAAAGAACTGAAGTAAACTTTACAGAGACCATAAAACATTTCTGAGCAGCGCCTCCATTTCTACCACACAGAACAATACAACCCCTTCAGCTCAAGGACCCTCAAGGACCAACAGTAATCTCCACAGGGACCTATAGAAGGTTCTATAGACACTTTTTAGAACCCTTTTCAGTGACATGTACAACCTCTAAACCAACAGAACCTTATCAAAGACACCAGAATCTCTTGTTTGACTACTGTAGTCTACTTAAGGAACCCTGGAACTTCCTCAAGGAGCTTTAGAACCTCCCATGAACATCATTTAGGACCACTGGATCATACTTAATGGGCTAGAACCTCCCCATTTCATGTCTTCAAGGACAAAAAATGTCTCCTCAAACATCTCAGAACCTCTTTACATAATGACATAAAGAAATTTATCCAGAAAATGTTGAACCGACTCAAAGACCCCAAGAATCCCCTTAGGGACCCCTTGGACTCAACAAGTACAGTGAGACATCCTCAATAACCTTTGGAACCTCCTCAAAGCTCCCTAAAAAATCTCCACAGGAACTAAAGAACCTCATCAAGAACACCTAAAATCTTCTCAGACATCTCTATAATGACCTTAAGGACCAACAGAACCTCTTCACTGACTACTGTGGCCTCCTTCAGGACCCTGGAAATTTCTCAAGGAGCTTTAGAACCTCTCGAGGGATCTCTAGAAGCTTGTTAAAGACAGCTGGATAATTCTTTAGAGGTTCCAGAACCTCTTTCTCCAATTTACATCTTCAATTTACATCTCCTAGAGTTTTCATAATGACCTCTATGACCTTCTCAAGGACCAGTCACACCTCCTCAAGGAGCTCTGGAACCCCTTCAGAGTCCACTGTATCTTTACAATGATATGTGAACGTTTGTCAAGGAACTCTAGAACCTGGTCAAACACACCTTAAACCCCCTCAAGGACCCCTTAGACTCACCAGGGACACTCAGACCTCATCAATGGCCTTTAGAAACATCTAGAATATCTGTGATGTCACTTTATGGACTCAGTAAACTCACCAACTCACCATAGAAGCTTCTCTGACTGACTGTGACGGTTTTACTGCCATTTGCAGGTTCAAATGGATCCTCTCAGGCCTGGAAATTTGGGAACATGACAGCGCACATGAAGCCAAACCGGATCCTGCTGCCAGCCCAGGAGACAGATGTTGTCCAGCTGGAGAGGACGGACACACCTGGACCAGCTTTGTCCTGTGACAAAGGAAAACGAGTCTCAGGCCGGCTCAGAAACAGGTTGTCTGATCCAGGAACCAACTGTCCGCCTGCTGCTGATGTCATGATGTGGGCGGGGCTACAGGGGAACTATTCTGCTGTTAAACTGCCAGTCAAAGTCATGTCGGGGGCTGTGGTTCATTTGGTCAGGTTACCATGGAAACAGAGATTAAGGCCTGATATTTAATGCTACCTGAACAGGACAATGCACTGCAAACGTCTCTTAGCAACCTAAAACTCTCATTTTCTGCCTTTCAGGAACTTTGTAGAATCAAAAGTTATTTTCTAGATTCTGGTTCAGTTTAGATCTTATTTCAAGAAACTATTATTTCTAGAAAATTCCAGAAAGCATTAGATTTGTATTGGAAATTTCTGGGGTGAATTCATTAAAAAATCACGGTGCCTGCACAGCATCACGCTAAATCGGCACTGTGATGATTTAAGCTCATTCATAAAGCATGTTATCAGGTGAGTCACAGGTAAAAGCCATGACGACCAGCATGTTAATGAGCTGCTTCTTATTTAAGTCACGATTTATCCTGATTCAGCAGTTGTTAAAGTGAAACTGACATGTTATATCACAAAATAATCCTAAATTCTGCTTTAGAGCTCCACATTTTAAGAGACGACACTAATATGATAGATCTGATGCACACGCCAGCATGTGTCATGTTACACGCGTGACACAGAGTGAAGAGGCTAGAATGTGTGTGAGATCAGATCAAAGCTTTCCTTTTAAATAAACTGACCAGCTGAGTCGCTTTACCTGTCAAAGTTATTGATCACAGACACTCAGAGTTCATCATGAAATTCACCTGAAACACGTCTTCATTTATCTAACCATGTGTCGTGATATTTTCCTTTATCAACCTTTTAAGCCTGACTGCGTTTTATAATTTCCCCTGGATTATTGAAATATGGAAAGCTTGTTTCTAGTCTGATCAAGCTAAAAAAAAAAAAAANCAAAAAAAAAAAAAAGATTAATTATCTTCTGATAATCGATAATCAATGAAGGTCCCTGATAAGATTATTTTCCTGGGATGAGAAAAATTAAGATGAAGCCACATTAAAACTTGTCTCCACTTTCCTGAATCCCTGATTTTGCAACATGGAATCATCCTGATATGATCAGTTTTGATCTGATTGAAGTTTAAGAATATTTAATGTTTATCAACTTATTCTAATAAAAATATAAAAGAATAACAGCTTAAATACCTACAGAAACCTGTCTGAGCTGCAGCCGTGACGCTTCACAGAGACGCCGTTAAGCTTCATGACTAAAGCAGCAGAGTAAAAACCTCTAACAGACACACGTAAACCTTTTTTCCCAGCATGCCTCCTGCCTGCAGAGTGTCGGGNAAAAACCTCTAACAGACACACGTAAACCTTTTTTCCCAGCATGCCTCCTGCCTGCAGAGTGTCGGGAACGTGTGGCGTCCTCAGAACATATCAGGCCTCAATCAGACTCTTATCATCAGAACAACACAGCTGTCCTTATTCATGCTGACTCACACATCTGCAGGAGGCGTGACGGGGAGCCGTGCACAAGCTCCAAGAACATGAAAGAAGGAAACATGAGACAGGAGAGGAGGAGGATGAGGAGGAGATGTTCAGCTCAAGTCTTTTATCCAGATGAGTAAGTGCGAGGTGAGCGAGCAGTGGCGATTTGAAGTTTGGCGGCATCAAGGTCACATGATGTTTGTCCTGATCGTCGTATTTTGGTGATAAAGGATGGAAAAAAAAAATCAGGCACCTTCATGATAGATTGTCAACAGGTGCAGTTTGGATCTGAAACACACATGGCGTTTCCACACCGTGTGGTTTTGTCTGATTCGGTTGGACTTGGGTTCATTTCCTTCGTACGGCTTGTCTGTACAGGCATGAACACAGAAACCCGACCAGGTACGACCAGCATAACATCAACAACACATTTAGGAGGCGGTCTCAGTCAAACAAACCGTTTCTTTAATCTGACAGAACTTTAGTATTAACATGCATGTAAATGTGTAAACGTGTCTGAACTCCACACAGAGAATTTAAAATGAAACTGTGCACCGTTCTCCCCATTTATAATGTGGAGATCAGAATTAACCCTAACCCTAACCCCCCAACTTCCTGTGTGGCATTATTCTGAAAAGGTATAAACATGACGAGGTTTCCAACCAAGTCAGACAGGCCGTGTCAGGTCAAACATGCTGCATACACACTAACACATGTGAATACAGGTACACACACACACACACACACACACACACACACACACACACACACACACATACGCTCACACACGTGAGGAGGTGTGTTGTAGGAAGAATAAAATATGCAAACAGAACAAAACATCTCAGACAAAACTATGCAGCAGGACAAACAAGAGCTCATGTGGGAATGTCACTCTACACACACACACACACACACACACACACACACACACACACACACACAGACACACACACTCACACACACACCCTGGCCTCAGAATGAGTCATGCTTTTGGTTTCAACAGTCTGGTCTGTGCAGACAGACTCAGACATTTAACTGTAAAATCTGTAAACGCCCACTGTTGAGCCAACACACACACACACACACACTTTCATATACTTTTTTTTTTTTTTTTTTTTTTTTTTTTTTTTTTTTTTTTTTTTTTTTT
>VXCM01009277.1:666-21319 GCA_014773175.1 Lucifuga dentata | reverse complement strand
TCAGACTAAATCAAACATCAATAATCAGTCATTTTACACCTGAGATGTTGCTGTTATTTTTCTGTTAACGTGTTTGATGACACTCCTGCGGTCATATTAAGATGCGTGTCGGTGTATCGGATCAGCTGTAATAGATCTGTCCAATCAGAAACAGACTTCCAGTAAAGGGGCGTGTCTGTCAGGTAACAGACTTCCTGTAGGAGCCTCTCACATTTCCTTGCTCATGTCTCCCAAATGAAGCCTCCTCCATCCTCAGAATAGAAATAAGCACTTTGGGACGTCCTTAAAGATGGCGGCCTGATTGGTTTCCAGGTCACACGAGGATCGCTCAGATAAGAACTTGGAACGCACCATCTGTCCATCCATCTGTCTGTCTGTCTGTGGCACCAGCACCACACCTCCAGAACCTGGCACCGTATGAAGTTGAAGTTCTGCACGTATAATGCTCAGGACCCAAGGACATGCAGTGTCGCGTGTGACATTGTTTGGTTGAGCGGTTCTCGAATTCAGCTGTGCCAGTAAAAAGTAGTCCGTGCGCAAGGATACACTCTGGGTGTGGCAGCATATGCTTTGGTCAACAGGCACTTATGGCAGGCTGTGGCGCACACCATAAAGTCCGGTCAGTCCTAACAGGTACATTTAGAACGGGACAGCACTGCACTAGTGTGAATTAAAAGCTGATGGCATAAGACTAAGGCTGAGGACTAAAGACTAAGGTGGTGTTTACCTGTCAGAAACCTGCTCCACCTCCACCTTCTTCTCACTGTGCAGCAGCTGGCTGACGTAGTGACGGATGATCCCCACCAAGAAGGTGATGAAGATGATGGGCAGGACCACCCACACACGAATACTGGAGTCCAACAGGAGCTCTGGACCGGCCATCGCTCTGCATCCAACCAGCCAATCAGAGTTCAGAGAGACAAGCTGCCATACACAGAAAACAGAGTCAAAACTCAGCTGATCCTGATGCTGCCTCATTCTCATTCTGGCTCTTCTAAATGTTCTCCAGCACAACACTGACATCAACACCTCATCAGCTGTTTTTAAAATTATCTCGATTAAAATCAATAAATGTCTTTTTGTTAAAAAAACAACACATTTACTGCCTTTAAGTTTATTTTGACGCTGATGACATGAAGATCTCTGATGTGCAGCCTGTCACAGACTTTGAATCAGGACAAAATGATGGATTATATCAATGTTTTGATTAGTTTATAAACTGCCTGATGTGACCTTTTCTTCTTTCAGCACTGAGCCAAATATTTATCTCTGAATTTATGAGGAAAAGTACAAAAAATTTAAAAAAAAAAATTAAATAAAAAAATACAGTAAAAGTAAGTACAAAACGTAATAAAATACATGTGTTTAATTATTTCCTTAATAAAAATTGCCAAAAACCAATTTGATATTTTATACAGTTTTAGTTGTATTTTATCCTTTTATTTGTCCTGAAAAACTTCAAACAGGCTTTCTCGGGTAAATAAATGACATCATGAACTTTCATTTATTCTTTCCGCCTCTAAAATAAATCAAAGCTTGTATTTTTCGCTCAAATAAACAACACAGCTTTCAGTCACTTCAGCTTTTTGCTCCTTACGGACACTTTGAGCTTCTCCGTTACAAATGATCTCATTGCTAACTGCGAATGCTAGCAGCTATCTGCTAACAGCTCCTTCCGCTGTCTTTAACTGCTGCTACGACTAAATAACCGCTGGTTGACATGTGTCGTTGTTTCCAAAGGTATAATTTATTATTCTGTTTGTCAATGAAGCTGTGCACTAACAACGATAACCACATACATTAGCCTGTTAGCTTCCCTTTGACCTTTGAACTATCATTATTTTTGTTTCAAGCGACGGTTTGATTTAAATGTTTCAGTTTTCTCAGTAAATAGTCACTTCAAAAAGATTATAGAAAACATCTCAAAAAAAATATTAATTTAAAGTTAACTCACTACATTTATCAAGACGCAACAACAAACACGTTTCACTGCTCGAAATGTCACCGAAGAACAACTTCCGATTCCTTCTTCTTCTCTGCCTTTTTTCGGGATCGAAAACAACATGAAGGTGCCTACCGCCACCGACTGTACCGGAGTGTGCAGCATCATCTTGAATCTAACATCTACAGTATTCTGTTGTCTAATTTGGTAACTTCCGGTTTCGAGAAGGTGAACGAGAAGGTGAAAAGGTGAACGTGTGACTGAGCTAAATTAAGCTAAACTAAACATAACTGTTTATTCTTTTCATACAAAACATAGCTAAGTGCTCTTGGGTCATAAATACATATTTTAATTAAAAATTATATATATATATATATATATAAAAAAAAAAATCTCGGTTCTGCCTGTTTCTACTCAATGAGCCTGTCAGTGTGAGCTGCCCCCCCTGGTGGACGCTCACCTACACTACATCAAACGCCATTTAAGCAGTGTTTGTGCCACACAAACTAGATTCCTGAGCCAAACTGACATTAGTTTTGTGGTTGGAGTTAAAATGTGCTGATTAATCTCAAAGGTGGGATGTTGTGAAAGAAAAAGTATAATATAAAAATAGATTAAATCTCATTTATTTATATCATGGACCGGAATGAACCAGAAGTATGTGGTTCAGTTACAGCTGTGACCCAGATCACGGCCAAGCCTATAAAACACATCAGTATGTGTGTGTGTGTGTGTGTTATAAATAAAACAGGAAACATATTTCCAACATGAACAGAGTTTTATCTTTAGAGCAATAAATATTTCCATGTTTTTAATCTGTGATTTCAAAAAAGTACATGTAATATATTTATTTATATACACAGCAAAAAATTTTTAGATAATTTTTAAAATAATGCTGTCTCTGTTGACATGTATTTTACAAGATCTACTCCCATCAGTCTTTGCTCTACATTATAAACAGGAAGTATATTTTTCTCTCCATAATGACACGTGTTAACACATGCAAACAGAATTCAGCCATATTTTTAACTGTCTTTGAAGCACATCTGATGTGCTTTTATTTTGGAAATTTTGCTGCAGGACTCGCATCTGATCTGTTTCATGTGGCATTAAAAAAATTTGAATTTCTGTTCCTGATGTAAACACAGTGCTGCACCTTTCATAAAGTTATGATTATGTACATTCATGTTTAGAACACACGTGTCATTCAGTGCAGATTTTACAATAACAAGCGCATGCAGATGTGGGCACAGAAAAGATCAGATTCAGAATAATGCTTAAAGGGTCAAACTGGGGCTTTTCATGTTTTAGCACATTAAATCCAAATCATATAAACTTCATATTTTCCAAAACATTAAATCTCTTTTGGATAGATGGACATTATCATCAAAATCACATGAAATTTCACTGCAGATGATAAATCCAATCATAGATTCTGAAGTAAAAAATAAAAAAATGAGGAAATGAACACAAGACAGATAGATAGATGGATGATAGATGGTGGATGGGTGTGTGTGTGTGTGTGCGTGCGTTAACATCACAGTCAGCATTTAAAAATATATGGATAAATTGTTTGACAAGGGGAAAAGAAATCTTATTTTTTTGCATGTTGTTTTTGTATGTTATGTTATGTCATGTTAAAAATTAAAAAGTTGCACATCAAATCTGAAAAATAAAGATTAATCTTTACACTGATTAGTGTGTAACAAAAAAAAAAAAACAGCCTAAGGCGTACATTATGTCAGTCGAAGCTATTGCCACACGACAATACTGATAGCACATGGCATTCTCTAAAAAGTCAAAGGGTTCTTCAGGTTTAAATATCAGGAACCCAAAATGGTTCCTTGAGCAACTTCCACATGAAGATTTTGTAATCCATCCAGGTGTTTCTTTAGACGTGAACATGTCTTCACAAATGTTTTTTTATTTTCTTTTTGCTCTCAGACAGTCTGTGGAGCCCCTGGTTTCTAGAGCGTTGCTTTTTTTTTTTTTTTTTTTTTTTTTTTTTTGATGGCCACATTGAAAATAGAAGGTTCTGTACAGATATAGATATCACATTCACATTATCACAGAAAAAAAAATGTTATGAAGATTGCATTCAAGAAAGAATTTCCCACCAGGAAAATGCTAGTAAATGTTTTCACAAACATGGTGAACCTGCCAAACTGACGGTAAGCAGCCATCACTGAGAAATTCATTTATAGTCTAAAAATGCGATTGGCTGGTAAGATAGTTCCATCAGAGGATGGACTGTGTGGGCGTCCCGCCCTAACATCCAGAAAAAACTCCAGCTCTGGCATGGCAGGTTTAGTGAGTCCTTCCTGCAGTCCGGTCCAGGTCTTACTTCCTGTGTCTTTGTGGATCATGAAGAAGAAAAAGATTTCAGCGTGATTTTATCTTCAAATCCAAACAAATACAACCAACCAAATATACATTTTACCGATTGAGACCCTGTATAACCTTAAAATATTCTCTACGGTGCCATCCTGACCTTACACCTTTAAATGTGGGATTAAAGCTTCAGTCAGAAAGTTTTAAAGATTTTACTGTACATCCTGCAGAACTGATTTAGGCTGAAATGCTTCTGTGAATTTACACGTTTTTTTGTAGGGACAACATGTAAACATGTTAATATTTATGACCCACTTATTTATCTATTTAATCATTTTTAGGTGGTCTATTTTCAGATCAGATATGAAAATAGACCACCTAAAAATGATTAAACAAACAAAATTTGTTGAAATGTTAAGATACCAAAAGGCTTTATTGTTTCATCTTCTTCACGGAACAATTACTCAGATTACTCAGATTATTCAGATTACTCAGATTTAGGAATGAGTGGGAGAGCATCACGGTACAACACAGAGTCTGAAGATCAATGACACGGAGTCTGATCACATGACACAGAGTACATGATGACATGCATGTACATGAGGACACACCTGCAGTATGCTAACATCCATGTACCATGTCTGTGTATGTCACAGAAGCATGTTTCAGACGTCGGACATCAGATTTCAGGAAAACAACCATGAAACACTGAAGTGCTTGATGTGATTTTCTAAACTGAATTTTACTTTTTAAACCAAGTCAATCAACCTTAATGAGACCTGTACAGTTTACGTTACATCATACATGTTATACATGTTACAGCATACATGTTACATTCTGGATAAAAAGGTGGAAGTTGAAATGAGTGTCTGTAGTTTCCACCTTCTCAAACAATAAATTCTACATTTCCAGACTTCAGTAAAATCTCCTTTGGTTCCTCTGGCTGCGTTTCAAAGCTCTTTACTGAAATTCCACGTTTCACACCATTTCCCTTCGTCTTAATCCACTTAAGACACGAGGAAAAGACGTGAGGACCGAAATGAAGCATGACAGTTTTAGAGGAATGAAACATCTTCGCTCCTCAAGCGTCATCTTCAGCGATGTCGCTTATTGATGATGTCACGCTGCTGATCAGTGTGTTTGAAGCTGTGTTTTAGTTGCTCGACAATAATAAAATAGTGAAACATTGATTATTACTGTAACACTTAACATGGACACTTTCACAAATGTCCACATGCAGAACAATGTATAGTCTTTATAAATTAAGTCTTAAAATTTTATAATCTACAGATCATTTCATTTGTGTTTCTCTGCTCAGAGAGTTAAACTATAAAGTTTATCAGCGTTAGCGAACTTTAGCTAACGGGATTTATTAAACGCGTCAGTGAATTTTGTTGTTGTATGTTTCTTTATCGTTTTAAACAGATGATCAATCAGAATGAATCAAATTATAATCGGAGTAATTTTTATTTTTAATTTGTTGCTGTTATTT
The DNA here is from genome assembly GCA_014773175.1 of Lucifuga dentata. NCBI lineage: Eukaryota > Metazoa > Chordata > Actinopteri > Ophidiiformes > Bythitidae > Lucifuga > Lucifuga dentata. The sequence goes on along the minus strand of VXCM01009277.1, from coordinate 15,554 downwards.
GTCTGTTGTGTGTTTGATCAAACTTGTGTTGTTATGATGAGGTCAGTGTATCAGATCAGCTGTGACAGTTTCTGTCCAATCGGAAACAGAATTCCAGTAAAGGGGCGTGTCCGACAACAGACTCCTGCATAGGATTGTCTTGTGTCTCCTCCATCTTCAGAGCAGAAATAATTGCTTTGGGAAGTCGTTAAAGATGGAGGACCAGATAGATTTCCGGATTCCGTGAAGATGGAGGTGCAGGGAACGATCAAATAAGAGCTTTGCAATGAGCCACACAGGGTCACAATAGGTCACAGGGTCACAGGAAGTACAGCTGCAGTATATAACATACAGACTTATGTTTAAATGTTCTTATACGCGTTGAATACTGGGAGTAGATAAAGATTGGCATTCAATGGTTTAGTACAAATTATCAAATAAATCCCCTTTTAGGATTATTGAAGGGAAAGTTGTGATGCACCACTCAACCAGTTCCAGTCCATAAAGCAGCATAGCGCCCCCCGCTGGAGTGGTCACCCTGTCAAAGCTTTGCTGTAGTTGAGTGTAAATGGCTTATTAAAGGTTTAAGAATCTTTATCATTCATGTAGAAAACCTTCACAAACACACTTTTCATCTTTATATGGCCAAACAAACTTCAAACCAAAACACCCCCCATACTGGATTTGAACCAGTGACACACTGACACTCTTCATCTACTGCACAGATCATGTGTGTTCATTTAAGATGGCTCCATATAACACTTGTTCAGTAACACCTCATGGCTTAAATACATCAACAAATGTGTGAGTGCTTTTTGTGCGATAAGCATGCTGGTGCAAGACAAATGTTATTTTTGGAACTTAACAGGAATCCTGTTCTCAGGCTTCCTGAAAACATGAAACCATCAGCATGGATACCACAGGAAGCTAACGGTTGTGTAAAATTCTCAGGCACTGTTTCCCTCGAATCTGGTTCTCTGAACCTTAAGTCCACTTTCACCTCACCAACAAATTTCTGACACAATTTTACCAGCATTTCCTCTGCAAACAAACGCCAATGGGCACGATGACAGGAAGATAAGGACTTTTTCAGCGAGACAGTAGCGTTGTGTGACTGAAATCATGAGCCAGACGTTCCTCCCTGCAGGTCAAAATGCAAACTTGTCTTTCAGCAGGTGTGCGTCCATTTACCTGCGGGGGAAGTGTACGTGAAAATAACACAGACTGAGTAAATTTCTCATTCCCGCTCTCAGGGCTCGCTTCCTCATCAGGTGGCCCTGCTGATGTACCTGCATTTGGCTCCCTCCCCTCCTCCTCCCTTTCACGACCACCCTCCGGCGGCTCACAGCGGTGGGTTGGTGGACCACGATCCTCCGCCTCCTCACACGACCGTGCTGATCCGGTTGACAGGCTTTGATTTGGGGGCGGTCCCTTGTCCTGAAAGTCCTCCACCCATCCCTGGGTGCAGGGAGAGTGGGGAGACTGATGGGGGAGGTAAGGGGGAGTGTGGCGGGGGAGGCGGGATGGAGGAGAGGGGGGGGTACTGAGGTACATATTGCTGCGGTGGTGTGTGGGTGACGAGGCGTGCTGACGGTGTTTGAGGTGGGGGGGTATTGAAGATGAAGTGGGTGGAGGGAGAGGCAGAAGGGTGACAGTGGTGGGGGTGTTGTGAACCCTGAATTCATGTTGTATTGTGGTGGGTGCTGGGCGGAGCCATGCTGCACCCTCTGATACTCCTGGGGATGAGAGGGAGCGCAACCTGGGTGCCCCTGCCACCGGGGCATGGCGACCATGTGTGAGAGGGNGGGAGGGGTTTGCTGCTGCTGCTGGTGACCAGTAACTCCACCTCCTCCACTGCTGTGGAAATACTGGGTGTGCAGTGCCTGCAGCTTGGATGAGGCCACGCCCGATCCTCCGCCCCCTCCAACTCCTCCCGAATCTGACTGGCTGAGGTTGGCTGAGGGGGAAGGGCACGGTGAGGGGGAGGAAGGGTGGGGGATGGGTGGTGCAGGAGCAGGATAGTGGGGGGGTGATGAGATCATCAAGGGGCTGGGAGGGCCATGTGGTGAGGGTGACATCATCATCAGGGGACCAGGAACTTTGCCTCTGCGGCTGCCAAAGAAATTCCCCAGCAAGCCTCCCCCGAATGGCCCGCCCCCAATCACCATCCCTCCTCCTCCCCCCCCAGCCCCTCCCCCAACAGTAATGGGGGAGACAGTGACCCCCTCTTGGTTGTGACAGAGCCCCGGCCCACCCCCCACCCCCGTACCGGGGCTCTGAGTAGGGCGGTGTGGCCGGTAAGCTGGAGATGAAGGGGCCATCATGGGGCTGTAAGGAAGACCTCCGGCAGGCAGGGGGCGCTGCTGATGGGACCGAGGGGTGCTAATAATAGAACCCTGAGGGTGAAAGAAGTAGGAGTTTGGTAGACAGAAAGAAAATGGAGAAAAACAAGAGCTGAAAGGATCAAACTTCTGGTTTTACATGTTTCATTCTGAAATATGACATGCATTCAGAGAGTCATGGATGTGGATTCTGTCTGTCAGGGTTTACATGCCTCTTGTGTGTTTCCCAAACAACAAACCGTGGGTGACCAAGACTTTAAAACAACTATTAATCTGAAGAAGAGGGTTTTTAGGAGCAGAGACAGAGGAGATAAAGAGGGTTCAGGTGGAACTGAGGGAGGAATGAGAACATCACTGGCTTCAGTTATTGTTAAATGTGCTGCAATAAAAGACAACAGGTCAAATGTTACCTACAGGAAGTAAAACTCTGATTTTCATCCTGACAGACAGGATGTACTTACTTCTGACTGATACCGTCGGCACTAATTGAAGTTAACCTGTTCTGCTCATGGAATGCCCTCGTCTTATCTTATTTTTGAGAAATTATTAGTTTTAAGCTCTAAATAAGAAATGCTTAGGTTCTTACAGGAAGTCTGTTTCAGGGGCATTTTGGTTTTAAATGACATACATGATGCTGAAAATGTATATAAGCCTGAGGAACTTTGAGGCAGGTTTTGAACTGTTTAAGTGAAAAATACAGTTTTAGATTGAAATTGAATTTGTTGTATATTGAATGAATTGACGTTAGACCGAACACGCCCACTAATGAATGTAATTAAATTGGTCATTGTGAGTAAAGCAGAAAAGACTTCTGAGTCAACTGTTCTTATGTATTGTTGTTTTAACATGTAATTATAAGGCGTAACAGTTACCTGAGGTTTTTTTCATTGAAAATGTAATTTTTGTCAGTAAGTCTAAGATCTAATGATGGCTCTTATTTAGTCCAATCAGCTATAGAAAAAATACAGGCCATTCATTTTTTCAATAAACAGTAATGTCAAAGTGGAACTATCATGGAGACATTGAGACGTGACTTGGACTCTAATTTAATGACTCGTGTTCATGTCTCACACACACTCACACACACACACACACACACACACACACACACACACACACACACACACAGCAGCTGACTGTTAGCCCTACTCTCACACTAACCTCCATGGTGCTGTCCAATGAGCCCACGCTGTTCCTACGACCTCGCTTTCCTGTGAGCCAATCAGAATGAGGCAGTGTTAAGTCACTAATACTGAACAAACATTATGAACACCAACATAAAACTTATTTTACTTTATTAATCTCTGAAAGATGAAAAATCATTTAAATCATTCAATTTAGATTCAGATTCAATCAATCACACAATCATTCAGATTTAATTACGCAACACAAAGACGTCTGATTTCTAACGTTTAAAACTCTTTGTGCAAACGTGGCGTCAAACTGAGACACAGTGAATCTGATGACCCAAGGGGTGCATACACACACACACACACACACACACACGCACATACATATGCAATATATGCACACACATGCAACACATACCGCAATATATGCACACACACACACACACACACACACACACACACAATACACACATATGCAAGAAACACATTCATTTCATCTCAGTTATTTCCTGATGCTTAAAAACCTGAAGGGTGATTGGCTGTTTGTGCTGCTGCAGAGAGATGTGGGCGGGTCTTTACCTGCAGCAGGTGTTTCTGCTTCCCACTGAGGTGTGTTTATGTTGGGTGAACGAACTCAGGTCCATGAAATTTCATGGCAAATTAAATTCCCGAACCAGGGGGAGAACAGACAGAGACAGAGTCAGAGAGAGAGAGAGAGAGAGAGAGAGAGAGGGAGAGAGAGAGGGAGAGAAAGAGAGAGAGACAGAGAGAAAGACAGAGAAGGAGAGAGAGAGGGAGAGGGAGAGAGAGAGAGAGGGAGAGAGAGAGGGCGAGAGAGGGAGAGGGAGAGAAAGAGAGACAGAGAGGGAGAGAGAGAGGGAGAGGGAGAGAAAGAGAGAGAGGGAGAGAGACGGAGAGGGAGAGAGAGAGAGGGAGAGAGAAAGCGCTCATGCAGTCTGTCTCTCTCTCTCTCTCTCTCTCTCTCTCTCTCTCATTCTCTTGACAACGCCCAGCTTGGTATGTAAATGAGCTTTTACAGGAGAGTTGACGGGCATCGGCCACTGCTGATGTGCAACCCTGTTATATTTATATGCCGTCAGCAGTAAAATATAAGTTTTTAAATATCAGAAAAATCATTTGGAGGTGATAAAAATCTGATTGTTAAGATCACAAATTTTTGTATTTCCCAGCATGCATAGCGTCCACGCCCACCTGTCTCTGAGAGGTCTCTGAGAGACGAGCTCAGCGCTGTGCGTTTCAGTCCGTCCACTGAGGCATACGTGTCGTCCAGGCTCGGCCGACCCAGAGTGCCGTTCACCACCTCGCTCTTTACAGGTCGACTGGCAGTGCTGGCCCCGCCCCCCTGCACCCCAACACCCCCTCCTCCTCCCACCCCAGGACGCATTACTCCTTTCTGCTTCTCCAGCTCAGCTGGAGTGAGAGATAGAGGGACAGAAAGATAGAGGGACAGAGAAATAAAAGGAGGGAGAGATAGAGGGACAGAGAGATAGAGGTACAGAGAGAGATAAAAGGATGGAGAGATAGAGGGACAGAAAGATAGAGAGATGAGAGACAGAGGTACAGAAAGATAGAAGGATGGAGAGATAGAGGGATGGAGAGACAGAGGTACAGAGAGATAGAGGGATGGAGAGATAGAGGTACAGAGAGATAGAGGGATGGAGAGATAGAGGTACAGAACGACAGAGGGACGGAGAGATAGAGATACAGAAAGATAGAGGGATGGAGAGATAGAGAGACAGAGAGATAGAGGGACGGAGAGATAGAAGGACAGAGATAGAGGGACAGAGGAAGTGAAAAAAAGGACATGGAGAAGACATGATGAATGAGAAGAAACGTTGAAGGAAAGCAACGGATAAACTAATGAGTTGCTGTGATCATTAATATTGATTATTTATTGTCTACTTTCATTAACCAGTTAGTAGATTTATTACATTTGGAACAATTATCACCATTACAGCTACAGCACCTAGCATGTGTGTTATTGCTACAGCTAGCATGTGTATTATTGCTACAGCTAGCATGTATGTTATTACTACAGCTAGCATATGTATTATTATTATTATTATTACTACAGCTAGCATGTGTATTATTACTACAGCTGGCATGTGTATTATTATAACAGCTAGCATGTGTATTATTATTATTATTATTACTACAGCTAGCATGTGTATTACTATAACAGCTAGCATGTGTATTATTACAGCTAGCATGTGTATTACTGCTACAGCTGACATGTGTTACTAATGCTGCTTGTCAGTACTATTACCACTGCTACTTTTACTACTATTATCATCAGTGCCACTACAGCAGTGAATAAAGTCTAATTTATTTATACAGGCCAGGACAAATATTACAACTCTTATTATTACAAACATATTACATTTTGCTAATGTTACTGAAGTACTCCTACTCCTTGTAGGAGTATTGTTACTACTACCAATGCATTACTACTACTATTACAAATAATACTACATGAGTCCTGGCAGCATGAGTACCCTTACATTCCACCCGGTACTTCTCCATGTCCTGGACCTCAGTGATGCTCTCTCGGAGGTCAGAGGTGAAGCGCATGCGGTCCTGCTGGCTCGGTGCTGTGAAGACAATCAGCACCTTCCTGTCTCCTCCAGGATTCGCAGACGTCAGTCTGATGCCATGAGGGTAGTCTGAGGATGAGACAGTATACTTCAAATACTGTAAGTGTTAAAAACACACAGGTCAGCTCCCAGAGTACTGTTCTGTATGAGCCTGACCTCTGACCTCTCTGTGGAGACCCAGCTGATGGAAATTAGTTTTTCCTGTAGAAAACTGACAAACCATACTGTCATAACAGGAAATATTTCAAAATAAAAGATGCTTATAAAGTGTTAAGTCTGATCATCTGAAACAAGGCTGCTCACGTCTGTATAGAATAGAATACTTTGTTCACCATAGGTGGAAATTTGTCAAAAAATGACTGCACACTGTCACTAGTGAAGCTGACCCTGTTGAAAATGCCTTTATTAGTAATGTTTAGGTTATATTTTCACCCTGAAGTATTCTGTCTTGTGATTGGTCTCCCTCACTTTCGCTTACAGCCTCTAGTGGCATGATCAGTATAACATAGTCATGTCGTGTCCAATCTCATAGCTCCGAACGCTAACCCTAGATTAGTGTGCATCCATTCAGTTCATTTAATATGTGATATAGTTTATTTATTTGTGTTCTTTATTCATTTTAACAGTTCTGTTTGATAGTAAGTCAGCTAAGTGTTAGCCATGAATACCACATGGTCAGAAAGCATGTTCATGTATATAAATGCACCAAATGCATAACATATTAGTGTCTCTAATAGGTATCAGTTTAACCTTATATTGATAAGTTGTGTTTTACATTCAATTCTACATGGATGAGTTGGATTGAACAGTTTTATAAGTTAAGACAAGTTAATTATGCTTGATTAGGGCCATAGTGGTATTCAGTTACCATCCACTGAGTAATATTTGACATAACTTCAAATGTATGCCCTGTTATTCTAATTGCCCTTTCTTTGATTTGTTGCAGACAACAAATCAAAGAAATTTTGATTTGTTGTTGTTGAAATTTTGATTTGTTGTTGTTGTTGGCCGGATATCCATGGTGGCTGTAAACCCGATGAACCCAAACTTTTAACTCCTCCGCAACGACCCTTTCAATCATGCTGAGCAAGCGTTGATTGATAAGTATTGAGCCTCACAGACAGCTCTAGGCTTCCTTGCATACAGTTTTTCCCATCTCCCCCTGCATTACATCCGATGAGCTCCATCAGGAGTGTTTAGTCCATCAAGAAGTGGAAGGCACCAAATGATTCAGTACAAGGTTTGAAAACCAACATAATCTCCTTCCAACTCGACAGACTTTTACCAACGATGTTGGAGGGATTTTATCCAAAATGTTTTGAAAATGAATCCATGTGCAGTAATGTTAAATTCTTAAATCAGAATCAAGTTTTTCCCACAACTTTGCTACGTTTCTTTAACCACTGGACCATAAAACCACCTACATGAGCTAATCATCCACCATATCATCCCAAACCGCTAAATCACCTACATGATTAATGTGTGTGTGTGTGTGTGTGTGTGTGTGTGTGTTTTGTAAGAGAACTGCTGACTGTGGGGTATAAAAAAAGAGAAAGACCAACTGAGAATGAGAGAAGAGGAAAAAAAGAAGCTGAAACAGATGGAGAGAGCAGATGGATGAGAGAGAGAGGGGGAGACAGAGAGAGAGAGAGAGACGGCAAGAGAGAGAGAGAGACAGAGACATAACTTACAGGTATTTTGGAAGGTGTGGACCTGCATGTCCACCAGTGGAAACGACTGTCTGAAAGTGTACGTAACTGAAGTCTTCTTCTTCTGGAAAATTTTTGTCACCTGAGAAACAGGAGGAGGACAGAGGGAGAGAGAGGGACGAGAGAGGCTGTCACCACACTGACACACACAGTGATACACACATATACCGATACACAATCATACACACACACACAGTGACACAATCACCCCCACACACTGTGTTACCATCAGCAGGTCGTTGAACAGGAAGACTTCTCGTTGGTGGATTCCGCTCCTCTGAGCTCGATTTGGATCTGGAACCTCGAACAGCTGACAGCAACACACAAGCCGACGATGAGGCAGGGACAGAACCTACAACACACACACACAGAAATAAACACACAAACATTCACACACATATACACACATACAGCTTTGTTACGAATTAATATCAGGCCAGAAGAACGAAAAACAACTAGAAATGCATTTCCTGAAAAAATGCGCCTGTGATCGCAATGCGCCAAAGCTATTGCCAAACAGAAGTTGAAAAGCTGAAATGTATAAAATTTTCCTTTGTTGTGATGTATTGTGGAAAAGTCAAAATGGCTGAAAGTGTAGTTAGGCAGAAATGGGCGTGGCCTAAATGGTTTGAACCTGATTTTGGAAAAATTCAAAATGGCAGGAAATCTAGTCAGGCTGAAATGAGCGTGGCCTATGTACGTGGATGTGGCTGCATTCAAGGAATGCAGGGAAAAAAAGAATTTTGAATGTAGGAGCTACAGTTCAAAAGTTATAAAGCAAAACGTGAAGTTATTACAGCGCCACCATCAGGTCGATATGTGTAATTTTAGTTTTTCTAGTAGTGGATAACATTTTGAATGTGTGTGCTAAATTTGGTATGGTTCAAATAATTCCAAAAAGTCATATCAGAGAGAGAGAGAGAGAGAGAGAGAGAGAGCGAGAGAGAGAGGCTGCTTGTGTGTATTAGTGTGTGTGTGTGCATATGACAAAGACAGAGAGAAAGTGTGTGTGTGTTTGTGTGTGCATGTATGAGAGAGAGAGAGAGAGAGAGAGAGAGAGAGAGAGAGAGAGAGAGAGAGGGGAAATGAGGAATAGCGTGTAGGTTTTTCGTGATTTTTATGAAAACTGCTCAGTAGCAAAACATGTTTAAAGAGCTCCCAATTCATTAGTGTTGGCCCCATCAGGTGGAACGATGACTCATTATCTGAAGAAGACTAGTATCTAACCCTAACTAACTAAGGATTAGTTATATGACCCCCCTAACTACCCTAACCATAGCCAACACAGACAAGTTATAATATTGTTTTTTGATATCTCTTATGTTTAGCTTCAACTGACTGCCAAAGTGGGTGTTGCTCATTAGTGCTGCGTACTTCAATGTAGTCACAACTTTCAAACATTATGTAATTCAGCATGTTTTTTCTGCATTCTTGCTATGACTTCTGGCAGCGATCCCATATTCGTGTTTTTTGTAAAACCTGCAAAAAACAGCCATTTTTACTTTTTTTTTTTTTTTNCTTTTTTTTTTTTTTTGCATACAACTTTTGAACTGCAACTCATACATTCAAAATTCTTTTTTTCCTGGATTTCTTGGATTTCTTTGGATTTTCTGCCATTTTTAATTTTTTCTGCTAATACCTTTAACAGTTGTCAGTTTGTATACACAATTAATATATCGCAACAAAGGAAAATTTTAGACATTTACGCTTTTCAGGTTATATGCAGCAACAGCTTCAGCACGTTGCAATCAAAAGCACATTTTCTGCAGGAAATGCATTTCTAGTTTTGTTTATTAACTTTTTTTCATTCTTTTCATTCTCTGTATTTCCACGTGTTTTGATATTTTCAGCATCTTTGCACTTGGAGCTTTAATGTTTGTGTTTTCTGTTTGTGCGTGTTTTGTCCTTGCAGGCTGCCATAGTGTTGGAGTAAAGTAACATTAGCACAGAGCTAATTACCTTCTTTAGCATTAGCATGTAACCTGTTAGCTAGAACAGAATGGAGAGAAAACAGTTTGGATAATGTGTTTTTCTGTCATTTTTGAAGTTAGTACCATGTTCTCAGGAGGGCTGTGAATGTTCCATGTTCCATGTGCACATGTATGACCTCCCATTGGCTTCCTTCTAACACTTTGGCACAATAATTTCCTTTTATCTCTTTAGTGTAAAATATACTCTGAGAGCCCTTCAACACTAACTTCTTTCAATAAGCTGTTTTTAGATTAACACAATTGTCTGGGATGTAAAACTTATAGTATTTCTTCCTGTGTGTGAGCACAGCGTAACCTTTTTCACGTTAAATCATCTTACAGGCTTCTTGCCGACTACCATCCTCTCCACCGCCTGGACCTGCGACACGTGGTCATCATTGGTCCTCAGCTCCCATTTCTGGATCCTTCCATATATGGACACCAGCAGGTCCCGGGGGATGTCCTGGCCGTTATCAACGCCTGACAAAAAACACACAAAAGGAAATTAAATGACAGAAACACATTTCTTGTTTGGAGGAAGAGACGTGATGATCAGCCGACTAACCGCGGAGGTTCTTGATGAAGTCTTCCAGCTTCATCTTCCTCTCCGCCTTCACATTGGGACTGTACATGTCCGTGTTGAGGAGGATAATGGCGAAGGCCAAGATGAAGATTGTGTCTGGATTCTGGAACTGCCGGATCAGGACTGGATTACAGACACAGTACCTCTGACTGGAGACAGAGAGAGAGACAAACGTCTTTTTGATCAATTCTTTCATCTTCTCTGTCTCTGTACTGCAGCATGTGCAGGTTTTGAACCTGCAGTACCTGAAGGCCTCCACCAGCCGCTCCACCCGTTGAGCCTCACCCTGAACTTTAATCTGTGCCTGGAACTTCCTTAGAGCATCATCCAGATCCATCCCTGAGAAATCCATCTCATCCAGAACACAGCTATACACACACACACACACACACACACACACACACACACACACACACTCACTCATGTATGCACATATTCACGCATGCACACATGCACACGCACACACAGTTTATTATGTCATAAGTTTCATAAGGTTGTTCTAATATTCTAAACTAAGAAAGCCATATACTGAAGTAAATTAAATTCAGTTAAGCTATTTAAATCAAGTAAGCATGAATCCTTTAAAGCTGAACTAGATGCAAACATTACGACGGGCAGATCTTAAACCACGTCTTCGCTGACATGAATTTATTCACAAACTTCAAAGAGAGAGACTGAAGACCAGTAACGTACCAGTAACCAATAACAATAACCACATCACATAAATACTGCTGGCTGATTGGTCAGGTGACCCAGCAGATTCTTACTCTGCCTACCAGGACCTGAGGGGGGGGAGGAGTCACACAGGTCTGGGCAGAGCCGGAGGCCCATCACGGTGATACGAATGGAATATTTTTCTTTAGGTTGGCTTTAGGTTGGAGGTTTTTGTGATTTTGATGCTAACTTCTAGAATTGTCTGCACGTGACTTGTGTCTTCTAACTCACTCCAGGACATCTTTGTTGAACTGCTGCCGGCTGCCCAGGAACTCGCCGATCATTTGCCTGCTCAGGCCCTTCCTCTCCAGGATAAACCTGGCGATGCCGACCGGCGTGTCTGAAACGAAGTTCCTCTCGATCAGGTACTGGATGCCTTTCTCCGGCTTCCTGCAACCGAGAGGAAACGTAACAATTTATCTGCGGCCTTCTTATCAAACATCACCATGTTTCTACTGTCATTTCTGTTCTGACAGACTTTTTTCTCCTTATTGTCTCGTCTACACAAATAACTGTATCAGTAAACAAAGAGGAAAAGAAAAGGAGAAATGTAATTTTAACATCTATAAATCATTAATCAGCTAAACAGACTGTTGGTCACTATTGGTCACAGGCTCAGATTTGGAGGGAAATCTGTATAGTACATGTTATTCATAACATGTATGCTACATGTTATGAATAAAATGAGCTGTAGATAATGAGATTATTTGAATTTAAATTGGAATAAACTCCGTGGTTATGCAAAGTAATCGAGAGAATTTGTATGTGTGATGGGCTCAGCCCTTCCTAGTTCGTTTCCTTCATCCCCTATGTGCAGGATGGAGTTGTGACTCTGGATTACCTGGCTGACTGGTTCCTGTGGGTCATAAACTCTCTCTGACTTCTCCAGGATCACCTTTGTTCTTGGTTCTTTGCAGTTGACTTTATTTTATTTTTTAAAATAAATTCTGTTATTAAGCTGTTTAAATCAAGTGTGGACTCCCTTTTGTCAGGCCTTTAGAGCTTTGGTTATGACAATGTGTAATAAGTTTTGAGGTAAACACACACACACACACACACTCTCACTCACTTATTAAATAGGTTGAGTCCAATGCGGTACTGCCGCCGCTGCACCACATCGTTGTTGAAGGCGGGCGAGTCCCAGCTGTGTTGGCTCTCTCTCTGATAGGTCTGCTTCCCGGGCGCGGCGCCTCCTGGTGGCTCCCGCAGGCTGTCACGTGACGAGGAGCCGGAGCTGCAGTTGTTGACTGTGGTGTCATCGTTGGAGTTGGTTGTGGTGGAGTTGACGCTCTCGTTGTCGCCATCGGAGCAGAGCAGCAGGTGATGGTGGAGGCTGGGATGGTGGGCGTGGGGCTGATGTTGACCTGTGTCCATAAGTGCAGAGGAGGAAGAAAAGGAGAGCGGCGAGGGTGTGAGCGATGGAGGTAGGGGTGAGAGGGGTGAGCGTGGCAGTATAGGGGATGGTAGTGGGGAAGAGGGGGGCTGTGAGTAACTGTGGGGGTGTTGGTGGTGCAGGTGGTGGTGGTGGTTGAAGTAGTGGGTGTGTGTTTGCTGGGTATACGGGTTGCCAATGCGCCCGTGGGGCACGTGCACAACATGTGGCTGCTGTCCGTATTGTGAGTGGTAGTACAGGATGGTGGGGAGGTGGGGGATGGGTGAAGGGTGAGGGTGGGAATGAGGAAGGGGGTGGGAGAACAGGCTGGAGGGTAGGGTTCGTGCTGAGGGCATCGGCACGGGACCGGAGGCGGAGCTTCGCATTTGTGCCTGTGCAGTGGCGGCTGAGCAACTGTGGGGTTTGTGTTTGATAGTTCCCTGTGGTGAGCTGGTTTCACTACTTCCTCCTCCTCCTCGCTCTTCCTCTCCACTCTCTCCTCCCCCTCCTCCATCCCTACTCTTTCCTCCTACTCCTCCTCCTCCTCGTTCGACTCCTGATGGCTCCTGTTCGTACACCAGGCGTCCGATAGAGCCTCGCTCAGACCTTCAGGTTGAACAGAATAATTGCAGACGTGGTTAAAGTTCATAACGTCTGACTATTTTCTGACTGTTTGTACATTTTGTAACTTTACCTGCACAAGATATTTCAAATAAGAAGCAAGTTTTTAATGATATAATCATACAATATTTACTCATATAATATAAAATAAGAACTACTACATGTCCAGAAATAAAATGTTGTCTGTTGAAATTCTGAAATGAGACAACATGTAAACAAGGAGGATGTCTGAAGTTACTGTGAAAAGCTGAACTTAACACAGCAAATGCAAACAAGCTAAAAAAAATGCTAGCATTTAGCTAACTAAATGTTAGCATGTTTACTCATTAACTGTAGCCATGATAGCATGCTAATATTATCATTCAGCTCAAGGTCCAGAACAAAATTGCATGAGGTTTTTTGTTTTTTTTTTTGTGGTGAGCATTAAGGCCACATGGGGGCGACACAGAATAACAAACGATGCTTGTTAATATTCATGCTAATAAACTTCTCTGATTGGCTGCACTGACCTGTCACTCATATCCACTGAGCTGTCACTGGGCGGTTCTATGGTCAGCACAGGGAGGTGTCCTCCTCCTCCTCCTCCTCCTCCTCCTCCCCTTCCTCTGTACTCCCCCCGACACTCAGTGCAGGGAGTGCTGCTCCTCCGGCTGCTGCTGCTCCTCCCTCCGTCCGTCTCCCGGCTGTCCTCCCCGCCCTCTGCACCTCCCCCTACCCCTCCTCCCCAGTACTCTGTGTCAGAGCTGGAGGCGGGGTGAGACAGCGGGGAGGAGGGAAGGCAGCCATCTTCCATGTAGAGGGTGACGTCACTGAAGGAGATGGCCGTGCTATCCTTGTGCATGGCTCTGCCTCCTCCTACTCCTCCACCTACAGGCAGGCCCACTCCTTGTCGCCAAGTGCACTCCCTGAAACCTTCATCATCGTCTTCATCCTCTTCATCCTCCTCCACTTCTTCCTCTTCACCCTCAACACCATCATCACCCTCCTCATCCTCATCCTCTTCCTCCTCTCCTTCTCCTCCTGCTTCCTGTGAGTCTTCACGACCTGACTGGCAGGTGAGGGAGTCATCCATGGAGACAGCTAAGGTCTTCACCTGTACNAATATAGCAGCTAATTAACAAGCGTGTGTGTGTGTGTGTGTGTGTGTGTGTGCGTGTGTACCTGTTTAGAAAATGAGTTGTCCATGTCTTCTGCACCCTCTGACTCCTGCTGGCCTGCTGACCCCTGACCCTGAGTCTGACGCTCATCAAAAGAGTACTAGACAGACAGAATTAACAAACAAACAAAACCAACAGATTCAGATCCTACAAATGTGGGGCAAACCAAATGCAATGCTTGCGTGTGTGTGTGTGTCTGTGTGTGTGTGTGTGTGTGTGTGTGTGTGTACACACGTGTGTACCTGCATCTTCATGTTGGACAGGATGATGCGACGGGTCATCCTGCTCTCGGAGGCGGAGCTCCGAAGCCTCTCAAAGTTCTTGTTCATGCGGTACTGCCTGAACGCTGTCTGGATTGTCCTCGCCGCCCGCCGGGACACAAACTGGCCGCCGTACTTCCTCTCCAGCATCTCCACCTGTCCGGTCACATGATCACAAACAGGTAGCCAATCACAGAACCAATGTCAGAGCAGCATCATGGGTCTCAATGTCAATCTACAACGGCAAGGTGTGTCATGTTCTCTGTGTATGTCGTGTTGTTGTTTATGTCATGTTGTGTATGTCGTGTTGTTGTTGCGTATGTCGTGTTGTGTATGTCATGTTGTCGTTGTGTATGTCGTGTTGTTGTTGTGTATGTCGTGTTGTCGTTTATGTCATGTTGTGTATGTCGTGTTGTTGTTGTGTATGTCGTGTTGT
>VXCM01009276.1:0-13739 GCA_014773175.1 Lucifuga dentata | reverse complement strand
TTTATTGAAATTATGATCTTAACATTGCAACTTTGCATACCATTGCTTTATCTTAATTAATATTCAGATATTACCGTTATGCATAATCTATATTTATGCTACACAACTTACCCCACAACTCAACTAAGCCAGACAAAATCAAAGAAAACAGAAGAAAGATTCATTCAGACAAATGGAATACTTCTCCAAGACTCTTGTTAAATTTATCAGGTTTCCACCTTGAGGTGGCTAAATGCAAGGAAACGTTTTCCCCTTGATACACATAGAAATGATAAAATATTAAAATGTGTTCAAAATATATGGTAAATTGGATGCAAACTAAATTTATAACATGTTTGTTTATAAAAATATCAGTGTAAATAAATTTTGCTTTTAATTACTTTTCTTATGGTGCAAAGAGTAGATGAGTAGTAGATGAGTTTAGAAACAAAATAACATTCATAAGATAATTAAAAGTTGTAGAAAGAGGAACATTTCGAAAAGTGTTTTTGCGAAGATAATTATTTCCTCTCATGTTGACACGGGTTTAATTTGTCTGAAAACTCCAGGATCTTACACGTGTAGCTGAGATAAACTGTCAAATCCATCAAAATCTCATAATTTACTGAGTGTCATAATGAAGAAAGTTATTAACCTAAATTAAATGGCTTCATAATTCGAGTTTCTTGTTTTTAAATGCCTGTAACAGGTAACAGGGTACAAAGTTAGTGTTAAACAGTTCAGCATTTAATTCATGATTAAATGCTTTTTTTTTCTTTCCATTCTCTGTTTTTCCAAAGGGACTCCTTGTTTGAAGTGGGAAATGAAGAAGACAGCAGCTGCTAAGCATATTACAGGAGTTTTCTTTCTAGTCTTATAGTACCTTTTTATGCTTCTTTGCTGAATAGCATTCATTTGTAGTTTCCACAATACACCGATACACAATACCAAATTACACACAATACACAGTTTCCACAAATACACTGAACGTAATTTCTCACAATGGGAGAAATTATGTTCGACTGTTCTGTGATTTGGGAGTGTGTAAGATGGGAACTATGGGAGCAAAGCAAAAGGTCCTAATGCAGTAAATCAGAAAAGATAGATTTGCTCAGATTTATTCGTCAAAAGATACAAAAGACAGATTATTGACTTTACAGACTAAAATAATTTTCTGGGAAAATTTTGATTAGCATAAATGCTCTAATAAAAATCAGTATTCAAATAATGGCCGATATCTAATTATAGCCCGGGGGCGAAGTCAGCGGAAAGAAATAAAGGCCGGTCTCAAATAAAGGCCGGGTTTGGTGTATGTCTGTTACTGGCCTATGCAAATATTAGTGTAATCTGCTGCTGCCACCAGAAGACAACAGCTATGTTTGAAATACCAAACCGCTTTAAACTCCTTTCCAGCCGTCATCCCTTCAGCCTGAAGGCGTGGCCGGGCTCAACGTGAAACAAAGCCGTAAACATGGAGCCCGTCCCCAGCGAGGAGCGAGTGACGCTCCGTTGTCATCACCAACCCGGAAAAGTGGGTAAAGTGGATGAAAATGAAGCTTTATAAAAGCTGGCTGGAGGCATGTTCACACTGAAATATTCCTCCATTGTGGCGGTGGTTTTTATGCAGTTATGGGTTCGTCCATCGGTGGTGGGACACACTGAAAGCCGGCTACGAGACTCTAGTTTCGGTTTCGCTTCACACCACGCATCCATAAACAGGGATGCTGCCTGACTTTCAACATGGCACTGCACTCATAGTTCCCAGCTTGTTTTAAAGGAAACTGAAGGACTGTTACTATAACACAGCCGTGGGACATTTTGGTGAGAAGCATGGAGATTATATGGCTTAAAATTAGAAATAGAGGTCTATCTCTAATAATAGCCTGCCTCAAATAAAGGCCTGGATCTCTGTGCAGTTGAGGGAAATAAAGGCCCCGGCAAGTATGTGAGCATTTACGGTAATATTTTCAACTGCTGGCTAGATTTTTCAATAATCACTGTAGTAGTTAAAGGACAATCCCAGTGATTTTGCATGTTTGCGTCCAATAAATACAACACACAAGTTACATTACTGACAGCCATTTCCCAAAATGTACTACTTTAGTGGCAAATGTTAGATTTTTTTTCCTATCGTCCAGACTGCCATTAGTTTCACTTCCTTCTAGTAGGCTATTAAAATCAACTTGTAAAAGTGCTTGAGATAGGAAATCCATTACAGCAACCAAAATGTCTATTAAGTTTTTTGTCAAAGTAACTTTAACTAGTCTAACACAGAGCTGCATGGAATAAAATGTCTCCACCAGGAAATATAGTCCCAGGAGAAGACGACTTTTACTGAGAAATTAAAAACAACCATCCCTTTTACAATCAGACATGCGTGTCAGCAGGCGAAACGTTGAATTTTAAGGTGGCTACATCACCTGAACATATGATTTTGAAAGATTAGGGGATTCGGGTTCAAACTTTTCTATTCTATATCCCTGATGTGTTTTTTTTTAAACTGGTACCATGACGACGATTTACGTATGCTGCCACTACATCACAGGCTCAGCTTTGCTCATTCTTCAGCATTTATATGGATTACCACCCACCTGCTTGCTTTTTGAGAGCCAATTTGTACCAATCCGAGGTAAATATGTCACGCATGGACAAAACAAGGCCTGGCTCTCTTAAAACCACAAACTCTCATGTGGCCAGCGTAACATTTGTATTGCAACAACAATCTATAATAGTTTTCTGTAATAATATGATAGTGTTCTCTGGAAGTCTCTGTGTGGGTTTTGCTCCAATAATCCACTATTCTAAATGTCAGTCCACGGCTCCAGGCAAACATTATGCTGATTACTGCAACCCTCATTTCCAAACAGCTCCTCATGCCCTGAAAACATACCTTGATTTACCTCTGTCTGTGTGTATATGTGTGCGTTTTCTGTTGAACTTGAAATTTACTGTTCAGTGTAATTCTTGGGCTAAATTACTTGATTATGTGCTTACAGAGTTATTTTAACTGATGTAGTGACTTATTAGGATGTCAGTTTCCTATCAAGGTGGTGTGTGTGTGTGTGTGTGTATGTGTGGGTGTGGGTAGTCATTCGTCACATCCTCATATTTCCCTACAGCACTGACACCCCAACATAGTGAGAAACATACTGAGCTAATGTAATCTCGCAATTAAGGAAAAATGTGAATAACTCTGAGCTAAAATAAGAACTGCTATCAAAAACATATAGATGCAGAAACACAGCCAAATACACACACACAAACGCACACATACATCGACACACATACGGGTTTAAGAGGACTTTGTGGATCCACTTGGATACAGAAAAACTGATTTATTTTTCAGTTTTTCAATTTTCTGCAGCACAAGTTTGCTGAAACAGTAACCTGCATTGTATTGTACATTCACACATGACAGGCAGACACACACACACCCACACACACACACAAATGAAAGTCAGCTCTCTGTCCTGACCAAACAGCATGACACAGGTTTAAAGCAGTCAGTGGGTTTCTCATGTTAGCACAATCATTGCACCAATACTTGTTCTTTTTTCTGTGACAGCAAACAGATACAGACAGACAGATGGACAGACACACCGCACACACACATGTGGTGACAAGTATACAAAGGATAAAGGCTGAGTATATCTGAGCATATGAGGTTTACAATTTCAGTAGTTTCCATGAGTTTTGCAGCAATCCCTTTTTATTAGCTTGTCCCCCCCCCCNCCCCCTCTCTCTCTCTGTCTGGGCTGACTCTGTCTTTCCATGCTGTCATTTCCACCCTCCGCGGTGTCACATTGCGTTCTGTCGGCAGAAACTTTCCTTTTTCATTTTTCCCACTCCTTTCTCTCTCTGTCTGTCACTGCTCCCTCCCCCTCCTTTCCCTCTTTCCTTCCCTTTAATCTTACTTCTCGCTGTCTCTCTTTCCATCTGGCTACAAATAAGGGGAAGGGGCTGGTAACCCATCCCAGAGGGGGGATCACTAACGGCACCCTTTGGCACCAGCTGTCTGACTTAGCGTGACTCTGTGTGTGTGTGTGGGNGAGAGAGAGAGAGAGAGAGAGAGAGAGAGAGAGAGAGAGAGAGTGAGAGTGTGGTTGGTAACTCTATCTTGGACAACATGTAGCTAAAAGCATTAGGTTATAACAACTGCCAGGCCTGGCAGCATTTGACAGAGCTCTGGGCAAAAATGGAGGGAAAATGGGATGTGGTGCCTTACAGCTGTGTGTGTGTGTGTGTGTGTGTGTGTGTGTGTGTGTGTGTGTTGTACATGCATATATCTTTACATTTGTAGCCCATTCCATCAATGCCAGTCCCTGTGTGAGCACTTAGTGATTATGGTGGCCCAGAGTTGTTAATTTGTGTAATCAGTGTTTAATTGGCATTGAGGAAAACACATTAATCAGAGCAGAATAAGTCTCTGTTTCTTCACGCAGTCATTCATTACTCTGCTTCAGTCAGCCAATCACACGCCGCCAGGGAGCCTGGCATACTGGGTTGCAATCAGGGTTGCACAGCGGAATGGCACCTGTCATCACACCATGACGCCAAGAATACACATAATGGTCTAACGCTTGTGTTATTTTGTCTGTGCCTGCATGAGCTGCACGCTTCTGTTTGCTTCTCTCAGCATCTCTCTCTTTCAGACAAACGTTATTTCAGCAGCAATAAGACACATATTGTTAATAACTTGATTTTCATGTTTGTTCCCTTGCTTCGTTCAGTCATACTCAGTGTGTGTGTGGGGTGTGTAAGAGAGTGCTGGTGTGGGAGGTAAACAGGAAGGGAAACCATAAACCAACAGCAGCAGCAGCAATGACAGATATTAGATTTCTCTAAGTTTGAAAAAAAAAAACAAAAAAAAAACAGCTGCCAAGTTTTTCTCACTCTGGCTCTCTAATTCTGGTGCTGGCCTACAACCAGTACTGATGTTTTAAAAACTTTGATCCAAACACACACAACACATTACATATCGCTTATAGTTATTATATGATTAGAATTTAAGAGAACCTGGACAATTTGAGATGGTATTTCTTCAATTCTTCCTATTTTCACCAAGTACAGATTGGTGTGTGTGTATCTCTGTGTGATTTTATTACAAAGAAAATTATCAGTTTCTCTTTGATGGGCATTTATTACTACTGAGATTCAATGTTCTTTAGATACTCATAGATATTCATGTGACAAATGTCTGTTGAGATTCCAATTCAAGGCTTAGACTGAGTCAGTGTTTTGGTGTTGAGATTCTACATAGTTCTGAATTGAATGCTGCTCCATTGGTGTGTTTGGCTCTTAACACTCTGGTATTAATCCTACTTGAGTTTTTGTAACAAATCTTGTCTGTCTGATGAACGATGTCTGTGTATTGAGGCTACACCTGCCTCATCAGCTTCCACCTGCATCCACACTAAATGGCTGGGTAGGCATCTTAAAGGACCATACTGACCATTTTGCCTGTTTGAGTCTAATATATTCAAGTTTCATGCATATTATGTTACTGACAATCATTTCCCAAAGGATAAAATCATATTTCAGCTTTCCTGATATTTTGCAAAATCTCTTAATCTTTCAAAATCAAATATTAAAGCGATACACCCACCTTAAAAATTGGTGTTTCACCTGCTAGTAGTTACACAAAATTATGAAGTCTGTGACGGGTGGGGTTTGGACCCAAATGCAGCACACAGTACAACTTTGACAAGTTAAGTTCTTTAATGGAGTTCTCAGTCCAACACAGAAGCAGGCAGAACAACAGGCAGGACAAAGCGCCTACACAGAAACTGACAGACGGGGAACCCAGTCGCAGGAACCAGAATCGGAGTCGGGGACAGAAGGCAGAGGTGGTTTCCAGGGAAAACGACAAGCAGGATTGTCCAAGACAGGCCGAGTCGGTAACAGAATGTCGGTCCACAAATAAACGCTCGAATGTCTCGCATCGGGGATGGCAAAGAACAATCTGGCAAAGGGTGAGTGTGAGACTGGGGCTTAAATCCATGCCTGATTGGTGCTAATTGGTGACAGCGTCCAAACCTGAAATAAATCAGGCTGATGACTGGAGGTGAGGAGCTGAAGACCAGGCAGGCAGAAATGGCAGGTGAGCAGCTGAGGACCAGGCAGGCAGAAATGGCAGGTGAGTAGCTGACCAGACATGCAGAACTGTGACAGANAGCTGAGGACCAGGCAGGCAGAAATGGCAGGTGAGTAGCTGACCAGACATGCAGAACTGTGACAGAAGTCACAGTTGTTTAAATTTTTCAATAAATGCAGGTCTTCTTTTGGGACTGTATTCCCCGGTGGAGACATCATGCTTTTTATTGTGCTTAAACACGAAAATTACATAACTTAAAATTGAACTTGAATTGTTTGTCTTGTTCGCGATGATAGATTTACCTATCCCAAGAACGTTTCAAGTATCAACAAGTTGATTTTAATAGCGTACCAGAATTGAAACCAATGGCGGTCTGGAAGGAGGAAAAAAAATGAATTCACCCTTCCAGTAGTTTGCTTTGGGAAATGTTTGTGGGAAATGTTTAACCTTACGTGTATGAAAATTCAATATATTAGGCTCAAACATGCTAAATGGCCAGTATGGTCCTTTCATAACTGAAAGTCGCTCCAGTTAAAAATTGTGATAAATTATGTTATTTCTTATCTCTTTGTGTTTTAAAACTCTGTTGTTTACTTATTAGGAATACTGATCTCCGTGCTCCCCAAATAAATACTCTGGTTTCTTTTAATCAAAATTACAGATTGGGTCACGCAACATGCAGTCCCATGCCCTAAGCTGTTCCTTTTGTGGAGCCAAGTAAACTGCAGAAGGAAAAAAAATCTAATCAAATTTTTGAGAAGACAGCAGGCAGCTTTAAAGGGCTTCTGACTGAGACGTTGCTAGATGAATTTGGAGTGTTTGGTATTAATTGATGTTGTGTTTTAGGTCTGCAGAGCACTGTGGTGCTTCATAACATTCATAACTGGCTTGGACTGTCTCGCGTCTACCAAGCCAGACTAGCAAAGCTGCTGTTCCACTTTCAGAGAAGATTGCATGCTGTGTGCTTCAAGCAGTTGATAACAAAAATGAACGGGCTTGAATGATGCTTCTGAAAAAATGGAGTGTTTATCATGCCACCAGAGAGTTGGAGAAGAGACAGGTAGGTTATACTCTTTTACTTCATGATAAATAGCATTGGCACCGGGAGAAGACTCTTGCACAGATATAATGATGGCATTATAGCGGCATATCTGTGTGGGTGCTACAAACGTTAGCTAACAGTTGAGAGGTGTGTGAGACGTAATATGACAGGCAGCATGAGACTTTAGTGTCTCAGGAGCTTCGGCTGATGTTTTGTCCTGATTGAGTTTTGTTTTGTGGTGCACGTTGAGATGAAGTGAAGAACGAAACTTTTTTCTGCTTAGCTTGTCATTGCAGTGCTGAGTGTTTTCCTTGATGCCCGACACCTTCTAAACTCCCAAAACTGGTTTTGTTTTGATTGTACTGGATTATCATATGCTAATCAACAGCTTAATCAAAAACGTTAAAATAATCTAAACGTTAAAATGTCTTCCTTTGTTTTTGAAGTTCTGACAAATCTAGTAAGATGTCTGCAATTTCAGGAATGAGACTTTAAATACGATTAGGATCAAATTTAGTTGCCTATTCTGTTGTCTTTTATTAGTTTAATTTTCACACAAACGAGAACCTTCAGTCTTATTTGTACTGTAGGTTACATAAAAATCACCTTTTGAAGCTTTTTATCCTTTCTTTTAAAGGACAGTGAAGAGACAGAGATAGCAAATACAGGCAACAACAGCAGGCTAATATACCCAAACACACTGAGAGCTACCTCATTACAAATGGCAGCACAAATTATAAAATAGGATTATTGCCGACAAATAATATTGAGAATATTGAGACATAAATTGCACTACAGTAAATGACTTTGTTTTCATGCAGAAACTAATAATGTTGTGTTTTATGCTTCTTTTCATACCACTGATTGCAGCACAGACTCAGATGATTAGTTGAGGTTGAACTATCTCTAATTTAGTGTGCGAGAGAGAGAGAGAGAGAGAGAGAGAGAGAGAGTGAGAGAGTGAGAGTTTTGGCCTGCTTGTTAGCACATTGCAAGAACCAAAGTGCACTTTTTAATTACTGCTCTCAGATAATTTAGAGAGGAGGGAAAAGAGAGAGAGAGAAAGTCGTGGAGGAGGGTTAGTTTAATCTCACAGTTCGTTTCACCCAGCGCTTTTGGTTTTATACTTCCTTTTAAAGGCATAAATCACTGATCATGAGAGAGAGAGAGAGAGAGAGAGAGAGAGAGAGAGAGAGAGAGGAGGGTTGATAGATTAGCACCAATAGTTATATAATCATATAATCAGATTGTAAGTACATTAGCCATAATTTTCTTCTCTATGATAAAGAGGTAAAAGCATGAAGGAGTAAACTGAAGCATTATAGCAGATCAACTTTAGATATGCACTGACAGGATGGTCATTGTACTAACTGTGTGTGTGTTTGTGTTTGTGTATGTGTGTGTGTGTGGTGAGCTTGTGTGATTCAAGTGTATAAATGTTTATGTTTGTCTTTTAAGTCCATCTGCTCTCAGAGATGTTGCCATGTTTACCAGCTGCTCACAGTTGGAACATCCATAAATATACAAATAAGTCATGAATTCATTCATTTAGGCCAACGTGTGCATGCTAACTGCTCTTAATATCACACTTCTGTCTGCGTCGATATGTGTGCTGTGTGTGTGTGTGCAGTATATACACAAGTGTTTCAGCGGCTGTATAAAGCGAAAGCACATATAATGTGTTTGCAAGAGCAGGCCAACGATGGATAAATCCCACTCTCATCTTTTCAAACAAGCCTCATAGGAAACTGCTGAGATAACGGAGGAGCGCAAAACCAAGTGAAGAAAGTCAAAGAAGACTTTCTCGTCTTTGTCTGAGTACATAAGGAATATATAATGAACTTTCTTTTCTTTCCAGGTCAATAGTTACCTAATTATAAATCATAAAATGAATTCTGGGGGAATTTTGCTGCATATTTGCTACAAAGGAGTTATATTATTAAGTCTGAACTTTTTTTTTCTCTGAGTTTTTTTTTTTTTTTTTTTTTGAAATCCTCACTTTGCCCATGTGGGAAGTTGAGCTTCCAAATTCTCTTTTCAGGAAATTAAAAGTGTAATGCAGGGCGATAAAGAAATAACTTCCATTTTCCATCTCGGGGGATTCTCTATTCATGAAGGAAAAAGAGAGTTAAAAGCAGAAGGGTTAGTGTTCTTTACATTGCGTTGTGGTGTTGCTCCGTGACTTTATAAATAGATCTGTATATGCATCATATGTAGCATTGACTGCATCTGTATTCAGCTCTTTGCACATATGTACTGCTGTGGGTTTCTTTGTTGAATTATATGGTTGCTTATGTGTGTGTGTGTGTGTGTGTGTGTCTAGATGTGAATGTCGGTGTGTGTATAGATGGAGAGGAGGGGCGTCTTGTATGCATGTGTGTGTGTGTGTGTATGTCATTGCACCCCAGCCAAAAACAGGAGTGTTAAAACCTCTCTGGCAGTATGTGGAGACAGCCTTTCACTCCTCTCTCACCTTCATCTCTCTCTCTCTGCCACTCACTCCATCCTCATGGACATGTTCTGAGACATTTACACCCTGGTTCTGTCCATATTTTCTCACCCACTCCCCCTTGATGCTCATTTTCTCCATCCATTTTCCTGTTCCCTCTCCTCCTTACATGCTTTTAGACACCCCACAATCTCCCACCCTTCCCACCATCCCCCTCGCTCCCTTTTTCACGCTCTCTGCTGTCGATCCTTCCTTCCATCGTGGATTCAGGTGTGTCTAATTGATGTCTTCGCCGCTTAATCCCCTCTAGATGCTGCATGTCCGGCTGACTGTGGTGTCCTCCTATTTAACAAAAACACAGGATGAAAACAGAGGAAGAAAGGCATCAGAGCAGATCTGCTGTAACCTCAGCAGAGATTATTCTGGATGAATTTGCGTGCAGAGTAATTCATTTGCCAGCATTGCAGTAATAAAGGGTGTATTGTAGGAAAAAAAATGGCTTTCTGACAGCACAGACAATGAGATTAATGAAATGTCCCTCCATTACAGATGAAGTCTAAGAAGTGACGGGAAGGACTTGTGAGGTTTGGGGCCGTTGTCTGGCTCCAAGTTCCTCAGGGCTCTTTAGGGTTCATCAGGCCTGAGCTTCTAATAGATAGCTTTGTAGTTTTCTTAGCCAAGTTAATGACAAGGTCACCTCACACCTCCACTCTCACTTTGTCTCCCTCACACTAATCCATACGCCTCATACTGACTTATTAATCTCTCTCACTCTCTTCAGGCTTTGGGCTCAGTACAAACTCGTGTGTTTAATTCTCCACAGAGTTCAGCTTGAATGGATTAGCGCCCCTCCTCTCCTCATGCCACCCATTCCTTCCTTCCTTCACCTCCGCCTCAACATTTTCATAGCTTGGGCCACGTCTTTCTCCGTTGGCCTCTTCATGTCACACTTACTACAGCAAAACCATTTTTCTCTTTCTCCATCAGTCCCACTCTTTCTCCTCTGTCTTCCTCTCTCTCTTCCTTTCCCCCTCATCTTCCAGTCCCGTTCTCTGTCTGTCCAACATATGGCAGTGTGATATCCACAGCCGCAAGGCTCTAATTTATTTAGCTAACGATCTACACCGCCTCCCTGAATACGGAATGAAGGTCTAGTCTCTCCCACTCCCCCCTCCCTCTCTCTCTCTCTCTCTCTCTCTGTGTCCCCTGTCTTTATGCTGTCTACTGCTGTTCTCCTTGCCTCACCTGTTGTAGCACATATGTAAATACACACACACATGGGGGGGAGGGGAGAGAGAGAGAGAGAGAGAGAGAGAGAGAGATTTAATTTAATATTTAATGTAATTAAGCAGGAACAAGTGTGCTCAAGCAGGTTGTAAATACTGAGACTGTGTTAGAGGAATGAAATTAGCTACTGCATGTTGCATGTGTGTGCATGCATATGTATGTTTGTGTGCACGTGTGCATGAGTGTGTGTAAATATACTGTATGCACATGTAGGTGTGTTTCTGAATATACCATATATGTGAATGTCTGTATTTTTGATGGGGTGTGTGTCAGCCATCGGGGAGTGGGGTTACACTGGTTTGTTTCTTGTTGTATGATTAAAGTAATGAATATGACATAATGCTTGTGATGAAAGATGTGTTAGTGTTTTAGTGCTTGTGTGTGTGTGTGTGTGTGTGTGTGATTGTGATTGTGTGTGTTTTAATTTGCAAAGATGTTGTGCTGCAGTATTTCAGGCTAATATATTGGAGGGTTTTTTTCTTTCTCTCTCTTTTTCTCACTCTCATGTGCACGTGTGCACACAAACACACAGACACACACACATCCATAACTTTCTCCTCTCTCCAGTTCTCTGTTTAATTTCTTTAATTAACATATGAGTGCATAGTGGAGTTGGACACCTTGCCTTCATTAAAAACAGGCTTATTTCTAGCTTTTTATCTGCTCCCCTCCCCTCCCCTCCTTTCCCTTCCCCNCCTCCTCTCCTCTCCTCTCCTCTCCTCTCCTCTCCTCTCCATATTTCATTGATTGTACTCAGTTATCTTTAGGAGCAGTTTCAATATACAAAATTTATTTTGGCAGCCCCAAATGGCCAATATCAGTTTGTTTATTTATTTATTTATTTTAACCTTTAAAAAAAATCTTCTTTAGATTATATTAATTCAGGACTTAAGTTGAGAACTTTTTTCTGCGTTGGCTTGATGACTAGCATTCATGTCCAGTCACAGACTGTCAGGTCCGTCCATGAATGCAGTGCCATTCAGTGCTGCAGCCCTTCAGCTTAAACACTGCAAATAAAGTCTCAACCCATGGAAACACTCAAACACATGACACCTGCAAATCCAAATAGAAAGTCACTAAGATTTTTTTTTTTTTTTTTTTNTTTTTTTTTTTTTTTTTTTTCTGATAGCATAGAAGGAGAAGTGCTACACTGTTTTATTTTTGAGTTTTGGATTTTGCCCTGAGCACTGTCCTCAGGCTTATGAGCCTCCTGCTGAGCTGTGTACATCTCCTAACAGCCTTCTCTAATTCCAGTCAGCTGCTGTGTATTTGCTTTGTTTTCTGTATGTTAGGCAGTATTGTGTAATTACACACAGGCTGGAGAATTCAGGCTGGCATCGATATCTATAACTCATTTATCGGCCATTATGGAATATTGCCTTTTATTTGATTGAGTGTACAAACACATTCATACCAAAGTAAGTACCTCAGTTATTTCAGCAGTCATCTGCCAATATTATGAATAGCCACAAATGGTTATTGGCTAACCATATCATGTTGTTACACTGCAGGTCCAATGGTGATTATGTAATTAATGATAAACTTCAAACATAACATTAAATAAGATTGCACAGCAGCAGATTAGAAAAGGTGTTTTGCCAAAATCCAACATATAATCACAAATTAATGCTGGCTTGTAAAGAGTGTAAAGTGCTGACAGTAGTGAACTTTGCTGCTTGAGCAGGCATATGCAAGTATCGTTTTTGGATCTTGACTGATTCTGACCAAACTTGAAAACCTGGTTCACCATCACTCTGCTTTCAGAGCAAAGCCCGGTAACAAATTTGGAAGCCATTCACTGTCTCACCTCAAAGTTTCCAAAGCTTGAAGTAAACATGAATTACATATCGCATTGAGAAACGAGCTGCTCTTTTGCAATGTAATTGTATTTTTTGCAACACGTCAACAAAGTAAGCAAACACAAGCAGGATTTTGTCCCCAGTAAATTACACTGTGTGGAAATGGCAGGATTGCTTGGAGAAAAATGAAAGAAATTTTCAGAGGAAAGTTTTGGTGCTTTCATGAGGAGTTGGCTGGACGTCCTTGTAGCCATAGCAACAGAGTCACCCTCAGAGTAGCTTTTATGTTTTTGTGTGTGTGTGGGGGGGGGGGGGNGGGGGGGGGGGAGGATTACTTCTCAGTGTCAGGTTGAATATCATCAACTTAAAATGGACTGCAAGGTCCATTAGATGCAATATTCACCAGATTACTGATGATGCTCTCCTGGGAGCTCTTTAAGATTATTGGAGCCACTGTGTGTTGAAAGGTGTATTGAAAGTGTTGGTATGGCATTGCTAAGAAAAACTCTTTCTCCCCCTTTCCCTTCAAGTGTGTGCAAGTGCGTGTGTGTATATTTGTGTGTATCTAACTAGGCCAGTGTAGCAGTTGAGTCCAGCTCCTAAGAGGGCAGCTTAATAAATTGTTTTTCCTCTGCATCAAATCAGGAGAGATATGTGATTGGGAACTATTTCTTGACTCTGTGTGTGTGTGTGTGTGTGTGTGGTTTGTGTCAGATGCTGAATTATATCCAACCTCTTTATTCCCTAGACATTAGAAATTTGGTTTAGGTGCTGCTTCTCCCTTCTTGTGCTTTTTAAAGTAGTTTTTTATTCATGTCACTGTGTAAATGTTGGCATGCTTTATCAGGCCGGAAGGTGAGAACCCAGAAGCAGAGACCGACTCACGGGTAAGATGACAAGAAACTAACTGTTTATTCTGTGCAAGGAGGTATATCCACAGGCAGCAGCGAAGTCCAAAAAAAAAACAGGCGAAGATAATACACAAGAAGTAGGTAAACCAGCTAACAAAAACCAAGGCAGGACAGGCAAGGTCAGAGTCCATAAACAGGCAGAACAAGTCCGGTACACAAACTAACAGATCAGAGAAAC